>JAVIWC010003081.1:0-44699 GCA_031894815.1 Creontiades dilutus
CGTGTTCAGCACCCTGAAATACCCCTTAGAGATTAGGTTTGAAAGGGATTAAACAGAGTTGATTTTCAGGACATTTTTATGAAAAATCGCGAAAATAACCATGAAGGAAGCGTTTTATCGGGAAACGGACTTCAGATTCGTGTTCAGCACCCCGAAATACCCCTTAGAGAGTAGGTTTGAAAGGGATTAAACAGAGTTGATTTTCAGGACATTTTTATGAAAACCCCTTAGAGAGTAGGTTTGAAAGGGATTAAACAGAGTTGATTTTCAGGACATTTTTGAAAAACGCGAAAATAACCATGAAGGAAGCGTTTTATCGGGAAACGGACTTCAGATTCGTGTTCAGCACCCCGAAATACCCCTTAGAGAGTAGGTTTGAAAGGGATTAAACAGAGTTGATTTTCAGGACATTTTTATGAAAAATCGCGAAAATAACCATGAAGGAAGCGTTTTATCGGGAAACGGACTTCAGATTCGTGTTCAGCACCCCGAAATACCCCTTAGAGAGTAGGTTTGAAAGGGATTAAACAGAGTTGATTTTCAGGACATTTTTATGAAAAATCGCGAAAATAACCATGAAGGAAGCGTTTTATCGGGAAACGGACTTCAGATTCGTGTTCAGCACCCCGAAATACCCCTTAGAGAGTAGGTTTGAAAGGGATTAAACAGAGTTGATTTTCAGGACATTTTTATGAAAAATCGCGAAAATAACCATGAAGGAAGCGTTTTATCGGGAAACGGACTTCAGATTCGTGTTCAGCACCCCGAAATACCCCTTAGAGAGTAGGTTTGAAAGGGATTAAACAGAGTTGATTTTCAGGACATTTTTATGAAAAATCGCGAAAATAACCATGAAGGAAGCGTTTTATCGGGAAACGGACTTCAGATTCGTGTTCAGCACCCCGAAATACCCCTTAGAGAGTAGGTTTGAAAGGGATTAAACAGAGTTGATTTTCAGGACATTTTTATGAAAAATCGCGAAAATAACCATGAAGGAAGCGTTTTATCGGGAAACGGACTTCAGATTCGTGTTCAGCACCCCGAAATACCCCTTAGAGAGTAGGTTTGAAAGGGATTAAACAGAGTTGATTTTCAGGACATTTTTATGAAAAATCGCGAAAATAACCATGAAGGAAGCGTTTTATCGGGAAACGGACTTCAGATTCGTGTTCAGCACCCCGAAATACCCCTTAGAGAGTAGGTTTGAAAGGGATTAAACAGAGTTGATTTTCAGGACATTTTTATGAAAAATCGCGAAAATAACCATGAAGGAAGCGTTTTATCGGGAAACGGACTTCAGATTCGTGTTCAGCACCCCGAAATACCCCTTAGAGAGTAGGTTTGAAAGGGATTAAACAGAGTTGATTTTCAGGACATTTTTATGAAAAATCGCGAAAATAACCATGAAGGAAGCGTTTTATCGGGAAACGGACTTCAGATTCGTGTTCAGCACCCCGAAATACCCCTTAGAGAGTAGGTTTGAAAGGGATTAAACAGAGTTGATTTTCAGGACATTTTTATGAAAAATCGCGAAAATAACCATGAAGGAAGCGTTTTATCGGGAAACGGACTTCAGATTCGTGTTCAGCACCCCGAAATACCCCTTAGAGAGTAGGTTTGAAAGGGATTAAACAGAGTTGATTTTCAGGACATTTTTATGAAAAATCGCGAAAATAACCATGAAGGAAGCGTTTTATCGGGAAACGGACTTCAGATTCGTGTTCAGCACCCCGAAATACCCCTTAGAGAGTAGGTTTGAAAGGGATTAAACAGAGTTGATTTTCAGGACATTTTTATGAAAAATCGCGAAAATAACCATGAAGGAAGCGTTTTATCGGGAAACGGACTTCAGATTCGTGTTCAGCACCCCGAAATACCCCTTAGAGAGTAGGTTTGAAAGGGATTAAACAGAGTTGATTTTCAGGACATTTTTATGAAAAATCGCGAAAATAACCATGAAGGAAGCGTTTTATCGGGAAACGGACTTCAGATTCGTGTTCAGCACCCCGAAATACCCCTTAGAGAGTAGGTTTGAAAGGGATTAAACAGAGTTGATTTTCAGGACATTTTTATGAAAAATCGCGAAAATAACCATGAAGGAAGCGTTTTATCGGGAAACGGACTTCAGATTCGTGTTCAGCACCCCGAAATACCCCTTAGAGAGTAGGTTTGAAAGGGATTAAACAGAGTTGATTTTCAGGACATTTTTATGAAAAATCGCGAAAATAACCATGAAGGAAGCGTTTTATCGGGAAACGGACTTCAGATTCGTGTTCAGCACCCCGAAATACCCGTAGGTTTGAAAGGGATTAAACAGAGTTGATTTTCAGGACATTTTTATGAAAAATCGCGAAAATAACCATGAAGGAAGCGTTTTATCGGGAAACGGACTTCAGATTCGTGTTCAGCACCCCGAAATACCCCTTAGAGAGTAGGTTTGAAAGGGATTAAACAGAGTTGATTTTCAGGACATTTTTATGAAAAATCGCGAAAATAACCATGAAGGAAGCGTTTTATCGGGAAACGGACTTCAGATTCGTGTTCAGCACCCCGAAATACCCCTTAGAGAGTAGGTTTGAAAGGGATTAAACAGAGTTGATTTTCAGGACATTTTTATGAAAAATCGCGAAAATAACCATGAAGGAAGCGTTTTATCGGGAAACGGACTTCAGATTCGTGTTCAGCACCCCGAAATACCCCTTAGAGAGTAGGTTTGAAAGGGATTAAACAGAGTTGATTTTCAGGACATTTTTATGAAAAATCGCGAAAATAACCATGAAGGAAGCGTTTTATCGGGAAACGGACTTCAGATTCGTGTTCAGCACCCCGAAATACCCCTTAGAGAGTAGGTTTGAAAGGGATTAAACAGAGTTGATTTTCAGGACATTTTTATGAAAAATCGCGAAAATAACCATGAAGGAAGCGTTTTATCGGGAAACGGACTTCAGATTCGTGTTCAGCACCCCGAAATACCCCTTAGAGAGTAGGTTTGAAAGGGATTAAACAGAGTTGATTTTCAGGACATTTTTATGAAAAATCGCGAAAATAACCATGAAGGAAGCGTTTTATCGGGAAACGGACTTCAGATTCGTGTTCAGCACCCCGAAATACCCCTTAGAGAGTAGGTTTGAAAGGGATTAAACAGAGTTGATTTTCAGGACATTTTTATGAAAAATCGCGAAAATAACCATGAAGGAAGCGTTTTATCGGGAAACGGACTTCAGATTCGTGTTCAGCACCCCGAAATACCCCTTAGAGAGTAGGTTTGAAAGGGATTAAACAGAGTTGATTTTCAGGACATTTTTATGAAAAATCGCGAAAATAACCAGGAAGCGTTTCATCGGGAAACGGACTTCAGATTCGTGTTCAGCACCCCGAAAAACCCCTTAGAGAGTAGGTTTGAAAGGGATTAAAAAGAGTTGATTTTCAGGACATTTTGATGAAAAATCGCGAAAATAACCATGAAGGAAGCGTTTTATCGGGAAACGGACTTCAGATTCGTGTTCAGCACCCCGAAATACCCCTTAGAGAGTAGGTTTGAAAGGGGATTAAACAGAGTTGATTTTCAGGACATTTTGATGAAAAATCGCGAAAATAACCATGAAGGAAGCGTTTTATCGGGAAACGGACTTCAGATTCGTGTTCAGCACCCCGAAATACCCTTTAGAGAGTAGGTTTGAAAGCGATTAAACAGAGTTGATTTTCAGGACATTTTGATGAAAAATCGCGAAATCAACCATGAAGGAAGCGTTTTATCGGGAAACGGACTTCAGATTCGTGTTCAGCACCCCGAAATACCCCTTAGAGAGTAGGTTTGAAAGCGATTAAACAGAGTTGATTTTCAGGACATTTTGATGAAAAATCGCGAAAATAACCATGAAGGAAGCGTTTTATCGAAAAACGGACTTCAGATTCGTGTTCAGCACCCCGAAAAACCCCTTAGAGAGTAGGTTTGAAAGCGATAAAAAAGAGTTGATTTTCAGGACATTTTTGATGCAAAATCGCGAAAATAACCATGAAGGAAGCGTTTTATCGGGAAACGGACTTCAGATTGTGTTCAGCACCCCGAAATACCCCTTAGAGAGTAGGTTTGAAAGCGATTAAACAGAGTTGATTTTCAGGACATTTTGATGAAAATCGCGAAAATAACCATGAAGGAAGCGTTTTATCGGGAAACGGACTTCAGATTCGTGTTCAGCACCCCGAAATACCCTTTAGAGAGTAGGTTTGAAAGCGATTAAACAGAGTTGATTTTCAGGACATTTTGATGAAAAATCGCGAAAATAACCATGAAGGAAGCGTTTTATCGGGAAACGGACTTCAGATTCGTGTTCAGCACCCCGAAATACCCCTTAGAGAGTAGGTTTGAAAGGATTAAAAGAGTTGATTTTCAGGACATTTTGATGAAAAATCGCGAAAATAACCATGAAGGAAGCGTTTTATCGGGAAACGGACTTCAGATTCGTGTTCAGCACCCCGAAATACCCCTTAGAGAGTAGGTTTGAAAGGGATTAAACAGAGTTGATTTTCAGGACATTTTTATGAAAAATCGCGAAAATAACCATGAAGGAAGCGTTTTATCGGGAAACGGACTTCAGATTCGTGTTCAGCACCCCGAAATACCCCTTAGAGAGTAGGTTTGAAAGGGATTAAACAGAGTTGATTTTCAGGACATTTTTATGAAAAATCGCGAAAATAACCATGAAGGAAGCGTTTTATCGGGAAACGGACTTCAGATTCGTGTTCAGCACCCCGAAATACCCCTTAGAGAGTAGGTTTGAAAGGGATTAAACAGAGTTGATTTTCAGGACATTTTTATGAAAAATCGCGAAAATAACCATGAAGGAAGCGTTTTATCGGGAAACGGACTTCAGATTCGTGTTCAGCACCCCGAAATACCCCTTAGAGAGTAGGTTTGAAAGGGATTAAACAGAGTTGATTTTCAGGACATTTTTATGAAAAATCGCGAAAATAACCATGAAGGAAGCGTTTTATCGGGAAACGGACTTCAGATTCGTGTTCAGCACCCCGAAATACCCCTTAGAGAGTAGGTTTGAAAGGGATTAAACAGAGTTGATTTTCAGGACATTTTTATGAAAAATCGCGAAAATAACCATGAAGGAAGCGTTTTATCGGGAAACGGACTTCAGATTCGTGTTCAGCACCCCGAAATACCCCTTAGAGAGTAGGTTTGAAAGGGATTAAACAGAGTTGATTTTCAGGACATTTTTATGAAAAATCGCGAAAATAACCATGAAGGAAGCGTTTTATCGGGAAACGGACTTCAGATTCGTGTTCAGCACCCCGAAATACCCCTTAGAGAGTAGGTTTGAAAGGGATTAAACAGAGTTGATTTTCAGGACATTTTTATGAAAAATCGCGAAATAATAACCATGAAGGAAGCGTTTTATCGGGAAACGGACTTCAGATTCGTGTTCAGCACCCCGAAATACCCCTTAGAGAGTAGGTTTGAAAGGGATTAAACAGAGTTGATTTTCAGGACATTTTTATGAAAAATCGCGAAAATAACCATGAAGGAAGCGTTTTATCGGGAAACGGACTTCAGATTCGTGTTCAGCACCCCGAAATACCCCTTAGAGAGTAGGTTTGAAAGGGATTAAACAGAGTTGATTTTCAGGACATTTTTATGAAAAATCGCGAAAATAACCATGAAGGAAGCGTTTTATCGGGAAACGGACTTCAGATTCGTGTTCAGCACCCCGAAATACCCCTTAGAGAGTAGGTTTGAAAGGGATTAAACAGAGTTGATTTTCAGGACATTTTTATGAAAAATCGCGAAAATAACCATGAAGGAAGCGTTTTATCGGGAAACGGACTTCAGATTCGTGTTCAGCACCCCGAAATACCCCTTAGAGAGTAGGTTTGAAAGGATTAAACAGAGTTGATTTTCAGGACATTTTTATGAAAAATCGCGAAAATAACCATGAAGGAAGCGTTTTATCGGGAAACGGACTTCAGATTCGTGTTCAGCACCCCGAAATACCCCTTAGAGAGTAGGTTTGAAAGGGATTAAACAGAGTTGATTTTCAGGACATTTTTATGAAAAATCGCGAAAATAACCATGAAGGAAGCGTTTTATCGGGAAACGGACTTCAGATTCGTGTTCAGCACCCCGAAATACCCCTTAGAGAGTAGGTTTGAAAGGGATTAAACAGAGTTGATTTTCAGGACATTTTTATGAAAAATCGCGAAAATAACCATGAAGGAAGCGTTTTATCGGGAAACGGACTTCAGATTCGTGTTCAGCACCCCGAAATACCCCTTAGAGAGTAGGTTTGAAAGGGATTAAACAGAGTTGATTTTCAGGACATTTTTATGAAAAATCGCGAAAATAACCATGAAGGAAGCGTTTTATCGGGAAACGGACTTCAGATTCGTGTTCAGCACCCCGAAATACCCCTTAGAGAGTAGGTTTGAAAGGGATTAAACAGAGTTGATTTTCAGGACATTTTTATGAAAAATCGCGAAAATAACCATGAAGGAAGCGTTTTATCGGGAAACGGACTTCAGATTCGTGTTCAGCACCCCGAAATACCCCTTAGAGAGTAGGTTTGAAAGGGATTAAACAGAGTTGATTTTCAGGACATTTTTATGAAAAATCGCGAAAATAACCATGAAGGAAGCGTTTTATCGGGAAACGGACTTCAGATTCGTGTTCAGCACCCCGAAATACCCCTTAGAGAGTAGGTTTGAAAGGGATTAAACAGAGTTGATTTTCAGGACATTTTTATGAAAAATCGCGAAAATAACCATGAAGGAAGCGTTTTATCGGGAAACGGACTTCAGATTCGTGTTCAGCACCCCGAAATACCCCTTAGAGAGTAGGTTTGAAAGGGATTAAACAGAGTTGATTTTCAGGACATTTTTATGAAAAATCGCGAAAATAACCATGAAGGAAGCGTTTTATCGGGAAACGGACTTCAGATTCGTGTTCAGCACCCCGAAATACCCCTTAGAGAGTAGGTTTGAAAGGATTAAACAGAGTTGATTTTCAGGACATTTTTATGAAAAATCGCGAAAATAACCATGAAGGAAGCGTTTTATCGGGAAACGGACTTCAGATTCGTGTTCAGCACCCCGAAATACCCCTTAGAGAGTAGGTTTGAAAGGGATTAAACAGAGTTGATTTTCAGGACATTTTTATGAAAAATCGCGAAAATAACCATGAAGGAAGCGTTTTATCGGGAAACGGACTTCAGATTCGTGTTCAGCACCCCGAAATACCCCTTAGAGAGTAGGTTTGAAAGGGATTAAACAGAGTTGATTTTCAGGACATTTTTATGAAAAATCGCGAAAATAACCATGAAGGAAGCGTTTTATCGGGAAACGGACTTCAGATTCGTGTTCAGCACCCCGAAATACCCCTTAGAGAGTAGGTTTGAAAGGGATTAAACAGAGTTGATTTTCAGGACATTTTTATGAAAAATCGCGAAAATAACCATGAAGGAAGCGTTTTATCGGGAAACGGACTTCAGATTCGTGTTCAGCACCCCGAAATACCCCTTAGAGAGTAGGTTTGAAAGGGATTAAACAGAGTTGATTTTCAGGACATTTTTATGAAAAATCGCGAAAATAACCATGAAGGAAGCGTTTTATCGGGAAACGGACTTCAGATTCGTGTTCAGCACCCCGAAATACCCCTTAGAGAGTAGGTTTGAAAGGATTAAACAGAGTTGATTTTCAGGACATTTTTATGAAAAATCGCGAAAATAACCATGAAGGAAGCGTTTTATCGGGAAACGGACTTCAGATTCGTGTTCAGCACCCCGAAATACCCCTTAGAGAGTAGGTTTGAAAGGATTAAACAGAGTTGATTTTCAGGACATTTTTATGAAAAATCGCGAAAATAACCATGAAGGAAGCGTTTTATCGGGAAACGGACTTCAGATTCGTGTTGATTTTCAGACATTTTTATGAAAAATCGCGAAAATAACCATGAAGGAAGCGTTTTATCGGGAAACGGACTTCAGATTCGTGTTCAGCACCCCGAAATACCCCTTAGAGAGTAGGTTTGAAAGGGATTAAACAGAGTTGATTTTCAGGACATTTTTATGAAAAATCGCGAAAATAACCATGAAGGAAGCGTTTTATCGGGAAACGGACTTCAGATTCGTGTTCAGCACCCCGAAATACCCCTTAGAGAGTAGGTTTGAAAGCGATTAAACAGAGTTGATTTTCAGGACATTTTTATGAAAAATCGCGAAAATAACCATGAAGGAAGCGTTTTATCGGGAAACGGACTTCAGATTCGTGTTCAGCACCCCGAAATACCCCTTAGAGAGTAGGTTTGAAAGGGATTAAACAGAGTTGATTTTCAGGACATTTTTATGAAAAATCGCGAAAATAACCATGAAGGAAGCGTTTTATCGGGAAACGGACTTCAGATTCGTGTTCAGCACCCCGAAATACCCCTTAGAGAGTAGGTTTGAAAGGGATTAAACAGAGTTGATTTTCAGGACATTTTTATGAAAAATCGCGAAAATAACCATGAAGGAAGCGTTTTATCGGGAAACGGACTTCAGATTCGTGTTCAGCACCCCGAAATAGCCCTTAGAGAGTAGGTTTGAAAGGGATTAAACAGAGTTGATTTTCAGGACATTTTTATGAAAAATCGCGAAAATAACCATGAAGGAAGCGTTTTATCGGGAAACGGACTTCAGATTCGTGTTCAGCACCCCGAAATACCCCTTAGAGAGTAGGTTTGAAAGGGATTAAACAGAGTTGATTTTCAGGACATTTTTATGAAAAATCGCGAAAATAACCATGAAGGAAGCGTTTTATCGGGAAACGGACTTCAGATTCGTGTTCAGCACCCCGAAATACCCCTTAGAGAGTAGGTTTGAAAGGATTAAACAGAGTTGATTTTCAGGACATTTTTATGAAAAATCGCGAAAATAACCATGAAGGAAGCGTTTTATCGGGAAACGGACTTCAGATTCGTGTTCAGCACCCCGAAATACCCCTTAGAGAGTAGGTTTGAAAGGGATTAAACAGAGTTGATTTTCAGGACATTTTTATGAAAAATCGCGAAAATAACCATGAAGGAAGCGTTTTATCGGGAAACGGACTTCAGATTCGTGTTCAGCACCCCGAAATACCCCTTAGAGAGTAGGTTTGAAAGGGATTAAACAGAGTTGATTTTCAGGACATTTTTATGAAAAATCGCGAAAATAACCATGAAGGAAGCGTTTTATCGGGAAACGGACTTCAGATTCGTGTTCAGCACCCCGAAATACCCCTTAGAGAGTAGGTTTGAAAGGGATTAAACAGAGTTGATTTTCAGGACATTTTTATGAAAAATCGCGAAAATAACCATGAAGGAAGCGTTTTATCGGGAAACGGACTTCAGATTCGTGTTCAGCACCCCGAAATACCCCTTAGAGAGTAGGTTTGAAAGGGATTAAACAGAGTTGATTTTCAGGACATTTTTATGAAAAATCGCGAAAATAACCATGAAGGAAGCGTTTTATCGGGAAACGGACTTCAGATTCGTGTTCAGCACCCCGAAATACCCCTTAGAGAGTAGGTTTGAAAGGGATTAAACAGAGTTGATTTTCAGGACATTTTTATGAAAAATCGCGAAAATAACCATGAAGGAAGCGTTTTATCGGGAAACGGACTTCAGATTCGTGTTCAGCACCCCGAAATACCCCTTAGAGAGTAGGTTTGAAAGGGATTAAACAGAGTTGATTTTCAGGACATTTTTATGAAAAATCGCGAAAATAACCATGAAGGAAGCGTTTTATCGGGAAACGGACTTCAGATTCGTGTTCAGCACCCCGAAATACCCCTTAGAGAGTAGGTTTGAAAGGGATTAAACAGAGTTGATTTTCAGGACATTTTTATGAAAAATCGCGAAAATAACCATGAAGGAAGCGTTTTATCGGGAAACGGACTTCAGATTCGTGTTCAGCACCCCGAAATACCCCTTAGAGAGTAGGTTTGAAAGCGATTAAACAGAGTTGATTTTCAGGACATTTTGATGAAAAATCGCGAAAATAACCATGAAGGAAGCGTTTTATCGGGAAACGGACTTCAGATTCGTGTTCAGCACCCCGAAATACCCCTTAGAGAGTAGGTTTGAAAGCGATTAAACAGAGTTGATTTTCAGGACATTTTGATGAAAAATCGCGAAAATAACCATGAAGGAAGCGTTTTATCGGGAAACGGACTTCAGATTCGTGTTCAGCACCCCGAAATACCCCTTAGAGAGTAGGTTTGAAAGCGATTAAACAGAGTTGATTTTCAGGACATTTTGATGAAAAATCGCGAAAATAACCATGAAGGAAGCGTTTTATCGGGAAACGGACTTCAGATTCGTGTTCAGCACCCCGAAATACCCCTTAGAGAGTAGGTTTGAAAGGATTAAACAGAGTTGATTTTCAGGACATTTTGATGAAAAATCGCGAAAATAACCATGAAGGAAGCGTTTTATCGGGAAACGGACTTCAGATTCGTGTTCAGCACCCCGAAATACCCCTTAGAGAGTAGGTTTGAAAGCGATTAAACAGAGTTGATTTTCAGGACATTTTGATGAAAAATCGCGAAAATAACCATGAAGGAAGCGTTTTATCGGGAAACGGACTTCAGATTCGTGTTCAGCACCCCGAAATACCCCTTAGAGAGTAGGTTTGAAAGCGATTAAACAGAGTTGATTTTCAGGACATTTTGATGAAAAATCGCGAAAATAACCATGAAGGAAGCGTTTTATCGGGCAACGGACTTCAGATTCGTGTTCAGCATCCCGAAATACTCCTTAGAGAGTAGGTTTGAAAGCGATTAAACAGAGTTGATTTTCAGGACATTTTGATGAAAAATCGCGAAAATAACCATGAAGGAAGCGTTTTATCGGGAAACGGACTTCAGATTCGTGTTCAGCACCCCGAAATACCCCTTAGAGAGTAGGTTTGAAAGCGATTAAACAGAGTTGATTTTCAGGACATTTTGATGAAAAATCGCGAAAATAACCATGAAGGAAGCGTTTTATCGGGAAACGGACTTCAGATTCGTGTTCAGCACCCCGAAATACCCCTTAGAGAGTAGGTTTGAAAGCGATTAAACAGAGTTGATTTTCAGGACATTTTGATGAAAAATCGCGAAAATAACCATGAAGGAAGCGTTTTATCGGGAAACGGACTTCAGATTCGTGTTCAGCACCCCGAAATACCCCTTAGAGAGTAGGTTTGAAAGCGATTAAACAGAGTTGATTTTCAGGACATTTTGATGAAAAATCGCGAAAATAACCATGAAGGAAGCGTTTTATCGGGAAACGGACTTCAGATTCGTGTTCAGCACCCCGAAATACCCCTTAGAGAGTAGGTTTGAAAGCGATTAAACAGAGTTGATTTTCAGGACATTTTGATGAAAAATCGCGAAAATAACCATGAAGGAAGCGTTTTATCGGGAAACGGACTTCAGATTCGTGTTCAGCACCCCGAAATACCCCTTAGAGAGTAGGTTTGAAAGCGATTAAACAGAGTTGATTTTCAGGACATTTTGATGAAAAATCGCGAAAATAACCATGAAGGAAGCGTTTTATCGGGAAACGGACTTCAGATTCGTGTTCAGCACCCCGAAATACCCCTTAGAGAGTAGGTTTGAAAGCGATTAAACAGAGTTGATTTTCAGGACATTTTGATGAAAAATCGCGAAAATAACCATGAAGGAAGCGTTTTATCGGGAAACGGACTTCAGATTCGTGTTCAGCACCCCGAAATACCCCTTAGAGAGTAGGTTTGAAAGCGATTAAACAGAGTTGATTTTCAGGACATTTTGATGAAAAATCGCGAAAATAACCATGAAGGAAGCGTTTTATCGGGAAACGGACTTCAGATTCGTGTTCAGCACCCCGAAATACCCCTTAGAGAGTAGGTTTGAAAGCGATTAAACAGAGTTGATTTTCAGGACATTTTGATGAAAAATCGCGAAAATAACCATGAAGGAAGCGTTTTATCGGGAAACGGACTTCAGATTCGTGTTCAGCACCCCGAAATACCCCTTAGAGAGTAGGTTTGAAAGCGATTAAACAGAGTTGATTTTCAGGACATTTTGATGAAAAATCGCGAAAATAACCATGAAGGAAGCGTTTTATCGGGAAACGGACTTCAGATTCGTGTTCAGCACCCCGAAATACCCCTTAGAGAGTAGGTTTGAAAGCGATTAAACAGAGTTGATTTTCAGGACATTTTGATGAAAAATCGCGAAAATAACCATGAAGGAAGCGTTTTATCGGGAAACGGACTTCAGATTCGTGTTCAGCACCCCGAAATACCCCTTAGAGAGTAGGTTTGAAAGCGATTAAACAGAGTTGATTTTCAGGACATTTTGATGAAAAATCGCGAAAATAACCATGAAGGAAGCGTTTTATCGGGAAACGGACTTCAGATTCGTGTTCAGCACCCCGAAATACCCCTTAGAGAGTAGGTTTGAAAGCGATTAAACAGAGTTGATTTTCAGGACATTTTTGATGAAAAATCGCGAAAATAACCATGAAGGAAGCGTTTTATCGGGAAACGGACTTCAGATTCGTGTTCAGCACCCCGAAATACCCCTTAGAGAGTAGGTTTGAAAGCGATTAAACAGAGTTGATTTTCAGGACATTTTGATGAAAAATCGCGAAAATAACCATGAAGGAAGCGTTTTATCGGGAAACGGACTTCAGATTCGTGTTCAGCACCCCGAAATACCCCTTAGAGAGTAGGTTTGAAAGCGATTAAACAGAGTTGATTTTCAGGACATTTTGATGAAAAATCGCGAAAATAACCATGAAGGAAGCGTTTTATCGGGAAACGGACTTCAGATTCGTGTTCAGCACCCCGAAATACCCCTTAGAGAGTAGGTTTGAAAGCGATTAAACAGAGTTGATTTTCAGGACATTTTGATGAAAAATCGCGAAAATAACCATGAAGGAAGCGTTTTATCGGGAAACGGACTTCAGATTCGTGTTCAGCACCCCGAAATACCCCTTAGAGAGTAGGTTTGAAAGCGATTAAACAGAGTTGATTTTCAGGACATTTTGATGAAAAATCGCGAAAATAACCATGAAGGAAGCGTTTTATCGGGAAACGGACTTCAGATTCGTGTTCAGCACCCCGAAATACCCCTTAGAGAGTAGGTTTGAAAGCGATTAAACAGAGTTGATTTTCAGGACATTTTGATGAAAAATCGCGAAAATAACCATGAAGGAAGCGTTTTATCGGGAAACGGACTTCAGATTCGTGTTCAGCACCCCGAAATACCCCTTAGAGAGTAGGTTTGAAAGCGATTAAACAGAGTTGATTTTCAGGACATTTTGATGAAAAATCGCGAAAATAACCATGAAGGAAGCGTTTTATCGGGAAACGGACTTCAGATTCGTGTTCAGCACCCCGAAATACCCCTTAGAGAGTAGGTTTGAAAGCGATTAAACAGAGTTGATTTTCAGGACATTTTGATGAAAAATCGCGAAAATAACCATGAAGGAAGCGTTTTATCGGGAAACGGACTTCAGATTCGTGTTCAGCACCCCGAAATACCCCTTAGAGAGTAGGTTTGAAAGCGATTAAACAGAGTTGATTTTCAGGACATTTTGATGAAAAATCGCGAAAATAACCATGAAGGAAGCGTTTTATCGGGAAACGGACTTCAGATTCGTGTTCAGCACCCCGAAATACCCCTTAGAGAGTAGGTTTGAAAGCGATTAAACAGAGTTGATTTTCAGGACATTTTGATGAAAAATCGCGAAAATAACCATGAAGGAAGCGTTTTATCGGGAAACGGACTTCAGATTCGTGTTCAGCACCCCGAAATACCCCTTAGAGAGTAGGTTTGAAAGCGATTAAACAGAGTTGATTTTCAGGACATTTTGATGAAAAATCGCGAAAATAACCATGAAGGAAGCGTTTTATCGGGAAACGGACTTCAGATTCGTGTTCAGCACCCCGAAATACCCCTTAGAGAGTAGGTTTGAAAGCGATTAAACAGAGTTGATTTTCAGGACATTTTGATGAAAAATCGCGAAAATAACCATGAAGGAAGCGTTTTATCGGGAAACGGACTTCAGATTCGTGTTCAGCACCCCGAAATACCCCTTAGAGAGTAGGTTTGAAAGCGATTAAACAGAGTTGATTTTCAGGACATTTTGATGAAAAATCGCGAAAATAACCATGAAGGAAGCGTTTTATCGGGAAACGGACTTCAGATTCGTGTTCAGCACCCCGAAATACCCCTTAGAGAGTAGGTTTGAAAGCGATTAAACAGAGTTGATTTTCAGGACATTTTGATGAAAAATCGCGAAAATAACCATGAAGGAAGCGTTTTATCGGGAAACGGACTTCAGATTCGTGTTCAGCACCCCGAAATACCCCTTAGAGAGTAGGTTTGAAAGCGATTAAACAGAGTTGATTTTCAGGACATTTTGATGAAAAATCGCGAAAATAACCATGAAGTTATCGGGAACGGACTTCAGATTCGTGTTCAGCACCCCGAAATACCCCTTAGAGAGTAGGTTTGAAAGCGATTAAACAGAGTTGATTTTCAGGACATTTTGATGAAAAATCGCGAAAATAACCATGAAGGAAGCGTTTTATTGGGGAACGGACTTCAGATTCGTGTTCAGCACCCCGAAATACCCCTTAGAGAGTAGGTTTGAAAGGGATTAAACAGAGTTGATTTTCAGGACATTTTTATGAAAAATCGCGAAAATAACCATGAAGGAAGCGTTTTATCGGGAAACGGACTTCAGATTCGTGTTCAGCACCCCGAAATACCCCTTAGAGAGTAGGTTTGAAAGCGATTAAACAGAGTTGATTTTCAGGACATTTTGATGAAAAATCGCGAAAATAACCATGAAGGAAGCGTTTTATCGGGAAACGGACTTCAGATTCGTGTTCAGCACCCCGAAATACCCCTTAGAGAGTAGGTTTGAAAGCGATTAAACAGAGTTGATTTTCAGGACATTTTGATGAAAAATCGCGAAAATAACCATGAAGGAAGCGTTTTATCGGGAAACGGACTTCAGATTCGTGTTCAGCACCCCGAAATACCCCTTAGAGAGTAGGTTTGAAAGCGATTAAACAGAGTTGATTTTCAGACATTTTGATGAAAAATCGCGAAAATAACCATGAAGGAAGCGTTTTATCGGGAAACGGACTTCAGATTCGTGTTCAGCACCCCGAAATACCCCTTAGAGAGTAGGTTTGAAAGCGATTAAACAGAGTTGATTTTCAGGACATTTTGATGAAAAATCGCGAAAATAACCATGAAGGAAGCGTTTTATCGGGAAACGGACTTCAGATTCGTGTTCAGCACCCCGAAATACCCCTTAGAGAGTAGGTTTGAAAGCGATTAAACAGAGTTGATTTTCAGGACATTTTGATGAAAAATCGCGAAAATAACCATGAAGGAAGCGTTTTATCGGGAAACGGACTTCAGATTCGTGTTCAGCACCCCGAAATACCCCTTAGAGAGTAGGTTTGAAAGCGATTAAACAGAGTTGATTTTCAGGACATTTTGATGAAAAATCGCGAAAATAACCATGAAGGAAGCGTTTTATCGGGAAACGGACTTCAGATTCGTGTTCAGCACCCCGAAATACCCCTTAGAGAGTAGGTTTGAAAGGATTAAACAGAGTTGATTTTCAGGACATTTTGATGAAAAATCGCGAAAATAACCATGAAGGAAGCGTTTTATCGGGAAACGGACTTCAGATTCGTGTTCAGCACCCCGAAATACCCCTTAGAGAGTAGGTTTGAAAGGGATTAAACAGAGTTGATTTTCAGGACATTTTGATGAAAAATCGCGAAAATAACCATGAAGGAAGCGTTTTATCGGGAAACGGACTTCAGATTCGTGTTCAGCACCCCGAAATACCCCTTAGAGAGTAGGTTTGAAAGGGATTAAACAGAGTTGATTTTCAGGACATTTTGATGAAAAATCGCGAAAATAACCATGAAGGAAGCGTTTTATCGGGAAACGGACTTCAGATTCGTGTTCAGCACCCCGAAATACCCCTTAGAGAGTAGGTTTGAAAGGATTAAACAGAGTTGATTTTCAGGACATTTTGATGAAAAATCGCGAAAATAACCATGAAGGAAGCGTTTTATCGGGAAACGGACTTCAGATTCGTGTTCAGCACCCCGAAATACCCCTTAGAGAGTAGGTTTGAAAGGATTAAACAGAGTTGATTTTCAGGACATTTTTATGAAAAATCGCGAAAATAACCATGAAGGAAGCGTTTTATCGGGAAACGGACTTCAGATTCGTGTTCAGCACCCCGAAATACCCCTTAGAGAGTAGGTTTGAAAGCGATTAAACAGAGTTGATTTTCAGGACATTTTGATGAAAAATCGCGAAAATAACCATGAAGGAAGCGTTTTATCGGGAAACGGACTTCAGATTCGTGTTCAGCACCCCGAAATACCCCTTAGAGAGTAGGTTTGAAAGTTTTATCGAAACGGAAGATTCGTGTTCAGCACCTTACCCCTTAGAGAGTAGGTTTGAAAGGATTAAACAGAGTTGATTTTCAGGACATTTTTGATGAAAAATCGCGAAAATAACCATGAAGGAAGCGTTTTATCGGGAAACGGACTTCAGATTCGTGTTCAGCACCCCGAAATACCCCTTAGAGAGTAGGTTTGAAAGCGATTAAACAGAGTTGATTTTCAGGACATTTTGATGAAAAATCGCGAAAATAACCATGAAGGAAGCGTTTTATCGGGAAACGGACTTCAGATTCGTGTTCAGCACCCCGAAATACCCCTTAGAGAGTAGGTTTGAAAGGATTAAACAGAGTTGATTTTCAGGACATTTTTATGAAAAATCGCGAAAATAACCATGAAGGAAGCGTTTTATCGGGAAACGGACTTCAGATTCGTGTTCAGCACCCCGAAATACCCCTTAGAGAGTAGGTTTGAAAGGGATTAAACAGAGTTGATTTTCAGGACATTTTGATGAAAAATCGCGAAAATAACCATGAAGGAAGCGTTTTATCGGGAAACGGACTTCAGATTCGTGTTCAGCACCCCGAAATACCCCTTAGAGAGTAGGTTTGAAAGCGATTAAACAGAGTTGATTTTCAGGACATTTTTATGAAAAATCGCGAAAATAACCATGAAGGAAGCGTTTTATCGGGAAACGGACTTCAGATTCGTGTTCAGCACCCCGAAATACCCCTTAGAGAGTAGGTTTGAAAGGATTAAACAGAGTTGATTTTCAGGACATTTTGATGAAAAATCGCGAAAATAACCATGAAGGAAGCGTTTTATCGGGAAACGGACTTCAGATTCGTGTTCAGCACCCCGAAATACCCCTTAGAGAGTAGGTTTGAAAGCGATTAAACAGAGTTGATTTTCAGGACATTTTTATGAAAAATCGCGAAAATAACCATGAAGGAAGCGTTTTATCGGGAAACGGACTTCAGATTCGTGTTCAGCACCCCGAAATACCCCTTAGAGAGTAGGTTTGAAAGGGATTAAACAGAGTTGATTTTCAGGACATTTTATGAAAAATCGCGAAAATAACCATGAAGGAAGCGTTTTATCGGGAACGGACTTCAGATGAGAGTAGGTTTGAAAGGATTAAACAGAGTTGATTTTCAGGACATTTTTATGAAAAATCGCGAAAATAACCATGAAGGAAGCGTTTTATCGGGAAACGGACTTCAGATTCGTGTTCAGCACCCCGAAATACCCCTTAGAGAGTAGGTTTGAAAGGGATTAAACAGAGTTGATTTTCAGGACATTTTTATGAAAAATCGCGAAAATAACCATGAAGGAAGCGTTTTATCGGGAAACGGACTTCAGATTCGTGTTCAGCACCCCGAAATACCCCTTAGAGAGTAGGTTTGAAAGGGATTAAACAGAGTTGATTTTCAGGACATTTTTATGAAAAATCGCGAAAATAACCATGAAGGAAGCGTTTTATCGGGAAACGGACTTCAGATTCGTGTTCAGCACCCCGAAATACCCCTTAGAGAGTAGGTTTGAAAGGGATTAAACAGAGTTGATTTTCAGGACATTTTTATGAAAAATCGCGAAAATAACCATGAAGGAAGCGTTTTATCGGGAAACGGACTTCAGATTCGTGTTCAGCACCCCGAAATACCCCTTAGAGAGTAGGTTTGAAAGGGATTAAATAAGTTGATTTTCAGGACATTTTTATGAAAAATCGCGAAAATAACCATGAAGGAAGCGTTTTATCGGGAAACGGACTTCAGATTCGTGTTCAGCACCCCGAAATACCCCTTAGAGAGTAGGTTTGAAAGGGATTAAACAGAGTTGATTTTCAGGACATTTTTATGAAAAATCGCGAAAATAACCATGAAGGAAGCGTTTTATCGGGAAACGGACTTCAGATTCGTGTTCAGCACCCCGAAATACCCCTTAGAGAGTAGGTTTGAAAGGGATTAAACAGAGTTGATTTTCAGGACATTTTTATGAAAAATCGCGAAAATAACCATGAAGGAAGCGTTTTATCGGGAAACGGACTTCAGATTCGTGTTCAGCACCCCGAAATACCCCTTAGAGAGTAGGTTTGAAAGGGATTAAACAGAGTTGATTTTCAGGACATTTTTATGAAAAATCGCGAAAATAACCATGAAGGAAGCGTTTTATCGGGAAACGGACTTCAGATTCGATTTCAGCACCCCGAAATACCCCTTAGAGAGTAGGTTTGAAAGGGATTAAACAGAGTTGATTTTCAGGACATTTTTATGAAAAATCGCGAAAATAACCATGAAGGAAGCGTTTTATCGGGAAACGGACTTCAGATTCGTGTTCAGCACCCCGAAATACCCCTTAGAGAGTAGGTTTGAAAGGGATTAAACAGAGTTGATTTTCAGGACATTTTTATGAAAAATCGCGAAAATAACCATGAAGGAAGCGTTTTATCGGGAAACGGACTTCAGATTCGTGTTCAGCACCCCGAAATACCCCTTAGAGAGTAGGTTTGAAAGGGATTAAACAGAGTTGATTTTCAGGACATTTTTATGAAAAATCGCGAAAATAACCATGAAGGAAGCGTTTTATCGGGAAACGGACTTCAGATTCGTGTTCAGCACCCCGAAATACCCCTTAGAGAGTAGGTTTGAAAGGGATTAAACAGAGTTGATTTTCAGGACATTTTTATGAAAAATCGCGAAAATAACCATGAAGGAAGCGTTTTATCGGGAAACGGACTTCAGATTCGTGTTCAGCACCCCGAAATACCCCTTAGAGAGTAGGTTTGAAAGGGATTAAACAGAGTTGATTTTCAGGACATTTTTATGAAAAATCGCGAAAATAACCATGAAGGAAGCGTTTTATCGGGAAACGGACTTCAGATTCGTGTTCAGCACCCCGAAATACCCCTTAGAGAGTAGGTTTGAAAGGATTAAACAGAGTTGATTTTCAGGACATTTTTATGAAAAATCGCGAAAATAACCATGAAGGAAGCGTTTTATCGGGAAACGGACTTCAGATTCGTGTTCAGCACCCCGAAATACCCCTTAGAGAGTAGGTTTGAAAGGGATTAAACAGAGTTGATTTTCAGGACATTTTTATGAAAAATCGCGAAAATAACCATGAAGGAAGCGTTTTATCGGGAAACGGACTTCAGATTCGTGTTCAGCACCCCGAAATACCCCTTAGAGAGTAGGTTTGAAAGGGATTAAACAGAGTTGATTTTCAGGACATTTTTATGAAAAATCGCGAAAATAACCATGAAGGAAGCGTTTTATCGGGAAACGGACTTCAGATTCGTGTTCAGCACCCCGAAATACCCCTTAGAGAGTAGGTTTGAAAGGATTAAACAGAGTTGATTTTCAGGACATTTTTATGAAAAATCGCGAAAATAACCATGAAGGAAGCGTTTTATCGGGAAACGGACTTCAGATTCGTGTTCAGCACCCCGAAATACCCCTTAGAGAGTAGGTTTGAAAGGGATTAAACAGAGTTGATTTTCAGGACATTTTTATGAAAAATCGCGAAAATAACCATGAAGGAAGCGTTTTATCGGGAAACGGACTTCAGATTCGTGTTCAGCACCCCGAAATACCCCTTAGAGAGTAGGTTTGAAAGGATTAAACAGAGTTGATTTTCAGGACATTTTTATGAAAAATCGCGAAAATAACCATGAAGGAAGCGTTTTATCGGGAAACGGACTTCAGATTCGTGTTCAGCACCCCGAAATACCCCTTAGAGAGTAGGTTTGAAAGGGATTAAACAGAGTTGATTTTCAGGACATTTTTATGAAAAATCGCGAAAATAACCATGAAGGAAGCGTTTTATCGGGAAACGGACTTCAGATTCGTGTTCAGCACCCCGAAATACCCCTTAGAGAGTAGGTTTGAAAGGGATTAAACAGAGTTGATTTTCAGGACATTTTTATGAAAAATCGCGAAAATAACCATGAAGGAAGCGTTTTATCGGGAAACGGACTTCAGATTCGTGTTCAGCACCCCGAAATACCCCTTAGAGAGTAGGTTTGAAAGGGATTAAACAGAGTTGATTTTCAGGACATTTTTATGAAAAATCGCGAAAATAACCATGAAGGAAGCGTTTTATCGGGAAACGGACTTCAGATTCGTGTTCAGCACCCCGAAATACCCCTTAGAGAGTAGGTTTGAAAGGGATTAAACAGAGTTGATTTTCAGGACATTTTTATGAAAAATCGCGAAAATAACCATGAAGGAAGCGTTTTATCGGGAAACGGACTTCAGATTCGTGTTCAGCACCCCGAAATACCCCTTAGAGAGTAGGTTTGAAAGGGATTAAACAGAGTTGATTTTCAGGACATTTTTATGAAAAATCGCGAAAATAACCATGAAGGAAGCGTTTTATCGGGAAACGGACTTCAGATTCGTGTTCAGCACCCCGAAATACCCCTTAGAGAGTAGGTTTGAAAGGGATTAAACAGAGTTGATTTTCAGGACATTTTTATGAAAAATCGCGAAAATAACCATGAAGGAAGCGTTTTATCGGGAAACGGACTTCAGATTCGTGTTCAGCACCCCGAAATACCCCTTAGAGAGTAGGTTTGAAAGGGATTAAACAGAGTTGATTTTCAGGACATTTTTATGAAAAATCGCGAAAATAACCATGAAGGAAGCGTTTTATCGGGAAACGGACTTCAGATTCGTGTTCAGCACCCCGAAATACCCCTTAGAGAGTAGGTTTGAAAGGGATTAAACAGAGTTGATTTTCAGGACATTTTTATGAAAAATCGCGAAAATAACCATGAAGGAAGCGTTTTATCGGGAAACGGACTTCAGATTCGTGTTCAGCACCCCGAAATACCCCTTAGAGAGTAGGTTTGAAAGGGATTAAACAGAGTTGATTTTCAGGACATTTTTATGAAAAATCGCGAAAATAACCATGAAGGAAGCGTTTTATCGGGAAACGGACTTCAGATTCGTGTTCAGCACCCCGAAATACCCCTTAGAGTAGGTTTGAAAGGGATTAAACAGAGTTGATTTTCAGGACATTTTTATGAAAAATCGCGAAAATAACCATGAAGGAAGCGTTTTATCGGGAAACGGACTTCAGATTCGTGTTCAGCACCCCGAAATACCCCTTAGAGAGTAGGTTTGAAAGGGATTAAACAGAGTTGATTTTCAGGACATTTTTATGAAAAATCGCGAAAATAACCATGAAGGAAGCGTTTTATCGGGAAACGGACTTCAGATTCGTGTTCAGCACCCCGAAATACCCCTTAGAGAGTAGGTTTGAAAGGGATTAAACAGAGTTGATTTTCAGGACATTTTTATGAAAAATCGCGAAAATAACCATGAAGGAAGCGTTTTATCGGGAAACGGACTTCAGATTCGTGTTCAGCACCCCGAAATACCCCTTAGAGAGTAGGTTTGAAAGGGATTAAACAGAGTTGATTTTCAGGACATTTTTATGAAAAATCGCGAAAATAACCATGAAGGAAGCGTTTTATCGGGAAACGGACTTCAGATTCGTGTTCAGCACCCCGAAATACCCCTTAGAGAGTAGGTTTGAAAGGGATTAAACAGAGTTGATTTTCAGGACATTTTTATGAAAAATCGCGAAAATAACCATGAAGGAAGCGTTTTATCGGGAAACGGACTTCAGATTCGTGTTCAGCACCCCGAAATACCCCTTAGAGAGTAGGTTTGAAAGGGATTAAACAGAGTTGATTTTCAGGACATTTTTATGAAAAATCGCGAAAATAACCATGAAGGAAGCGTTTTATCGGGAAACGGACTTCAGATTCGTGTTCAGCACCCCGAAATACCCCTTAGAGAGTAGGTTTGAAAGGGATTAAACAGAGTTGATTTTCAGGACATTTTTATGAAAAATCGCGAAAATAACCATGAAGGAAGCGTTTTATCGGGAAACGGACTTCAGATTCGTGTTCAGCACCCCGAAATACCCCTTAGAGAGTAGGTTTGAAAGGGATTAAACAGAGTTGATTTTCAGGACATTTTTATGAAAAATCGCGAAAATAACCATGAAGGAAGCGTTTTATCGGGAAACGGACTTCAGATTCGTGTTCAGCACCCCGAAATACCCCTTAGAGAGTAGGTTTGAAAGGGATTAAACAGAGTTGATTTTCAGAGCGTTTTATCCGGAAACGGACTTCAAGAGATTCATTGATTCAGCACCCAGAAATACCCCTTAGAGAGTAGGTTTGAAGGCGATTAAACAGAGTTGATTTTCAAGGACATTTTGATGAAAAATCGCGAAAATAACCATGAAGGAAGCGTTTTATCGGGAAACGGACTTCAGATTCGTGTTCAGCACCCCGAAATACCCCTTAGAGTAGGTTTGAAAGCGATTAAACAGAGTTGATTTTCAGGACATTTTGATGAAAAATCGCGAAAATAACCATGAAGGAAGCGTTTTATCGGGAAACGGACTTCAGATTCGTGTTCAGCACCCCGAAATACCCCTTAGAGAGTAGGTTTGAAAGCGATTAAACAGAGTTGATTTTCAGGACATTTTGATGAAAAATCGCGAAAATAACCATGAAGGAAGCGTTTTATCGGGAAACGGACTTCAGATTCGTGTTCAGCACCCCGAAATACCCCTTAGAGAGTAGGTTTGAAAGCGATTAAACAGAGTTGATTTTCAGGACATTTTGATGAAAAATCGCGAAAATAACCATGAAGGAAGCGTTTTATCGGGAAACGGACTTCAGATTCGTGTTCAGCACCCCGAAATACCCCTTAGAGAGTAGGTTTGAAAGCGATTAAACAGAGTTGATTTTCAGGACATTTTGATGAAAAATCGCGAAAATAACCATGAAGGAAGCGTTTTATCGGGAAACGGACTTCAGATTCGTCTTCAGTACCCCGAAATACCCCTTAGAGTAGGTTTGAAAGCGATTAAACAGAGTTGATTTTCAGGACATTTTGATGAAAAATCGCGAAAATAACCATGAAGGAAGCGTTTTATCGGGAAACGGACTTCAGATTCGTGTTCAGCACCCCGAAATACCCCTTAGAGAGTAGGTTTGAAAGCGATTAAACAGAGTTGATTTTCAGGACATTTTGATGAAAAATCGCGAAAATAACCATGAAGGAAGCGTTTTATCGGGAAACGGACTTCAGATTCGTGTTCAGCACCCCGAAATACCCCTTAGAGAGTAGGTTTGAAAGCGATTAAACAGAGTTGATTTTCAGGACATTTTGATGAAAAATCGCGAAAATAACCATGAAGGAAGCGTTTTATCGGGAAACGGACTTCAGATTCGTGTTCAGCACCCCGAAATACCCCTTAGAGTAGGTTTGAAAGCGATTAAACAGAGTTGATTTTCAGGACATTTTGATGAAAAATCGCGAAAATAACCATGAAGGAAGCGTTTTATCGGGAAACGGACTTCAGATTCGTGTTCAGCACCCCGAAATACCCCTTAGAGAGTAGGTTTGAAAGCGATTAAACAGAGTTGATTTTCAGGACATTTTGATGAAAAATCGCGAAAATAACCATGAAGGAAGCGTTTTATCGGGAAACGGACTTCAGATTCGTGTTCAGCACCCCGAAATACCCCTTAGAGAGTAGGTTTGAAAGCGATTAAACAGAGTTGATTTTCAGGACATTTTGATGAAAAATCGCGAAAATAACCATGAAGGAAGCGTTTTATCGGGAAACGGACTTCAGATTCGTGTTCAGCACCCCGAAATACCCCTTAGAGAGTAGGTTTGAAAGCGATTAAACAGAGTTGATTTTCAGGACATTTTGATGAAAAATCGCGAAAATAACCATGAAGGAAGCGTTTTATCGGGAAACGGACTTCAGATTCGTGTTCAGCACCCCGAAATACCCCTTAGAGTGTAGGTTTGAAAGCGATTAAACAGAGTTGATTTTCAGGACATTTTGATGAAAAATCGCGAAAATAACCATGAAGGAAGCGTTTTATCGGGAAACGGACTTCAGATTCGTGTTCAGCACCCCGAAATACCCCTTAGAGAGTAGGTTTGAAAGCGATTAAACAGAGTTGATTTTCAGGACATTTTGATGAAAAATCGCGAAAATAACCATGAAGGAAGCGTTTTATCGGGAAACGGACTTCAGATTCGTGTTCAGCACCCCGAAATACCCCTTAGAGAGTAGGTTTGAAAGCGATTAAACAGAGTTGATTTTTCAGGACATTTTGATGAAAAATCGCGAAAATAACCATGAAGGAAGCGTTTTATCGGGAAACGGACTTCAGATTCGTGTTCAGCACCCCGAAATACCCCTTAGAGAGTAGGTTTGAAAGCGATTAAACAAGAGTTGATTTTCAGGACATTTTGATGAAAAATCGCGAAAATAACCATGAAGGAAGCGTTTTATCGGGAAACGGACTTCAGATTCGTGTTCAGCACCCCGAAATACCCCTTGGAGAGTAGGTTTGAAAGCGATTAAACAGAGTTGATTTTCAGGACATTTTGATGAAAAATCGCGAAAATAACCATGAAGGAAGCGTTTTATCGGGAAACGGACTTCAGATTCGTGTTCAGCACCCCGAAATACCCCTTAGAGAGTAGGTTTGAAAGGCGATTAAACAGAGTTGATTTTCAGGACATTTTGATGAAAAATCGCGAAAATAACCATGAAGGAAGCGTTTTATCGGGAAACGGACTTCAGATTCGTGTTCAGCACCCGAAATACCCCTTAGAGAGTAGGTTTGAAAGCGATTAAACAGAGTTGATTTTCAGGACATTTTGATGAAAAATCGCGAAAATAACCATGAAGGAAGCGTTTTATCGGGAAACGGACTTCAGATTCGTGTTCAGCACCCCGAAATACCCCTTAGAGAGTAGGTTTGAAAGCGATTAAACAGAGTTGATTTTCAGGACATTTTGATGAAAAATCGCGAAAATAACCATGAAGGAAGCGTTTTATCGGGAAACGGACTTCAGATTCGTGTTCAGCACCCCGAAATACCCCTTAGAGAGTAGGTTTGAAAGGGATTAAACAGAGTTGATTTTCAGGACATTTTGATGAAAAATCGCGAAAATAACCATGAAGGAAGCGTTTTATCGGGAAACGGACTTCAGATTCGTGTTCAGCACCCCGAAATACCCCTTAGAGAGTAGGTTTGAAAGCGATTAAACAGAGTTGATTTTCAGGACATTTTGATGAAAAATCGCGAAAATAACCATGAAGGAAGCGTTTTATCGGGAAACGGACTTCAGATTCGTGTTCAGCACCCCGAAATACCCCTTAGAGAGTAGGTTTGAAAGCGATTAAACAGAGTTGATTTTCAGGACATTTTGATGAAAAATCGCGAAAATAACCATGAAGGAAGCGTTTTATCGGGAAACGGACTTCAGATTCGTGTTCAGCACCCCGAAATACCCCTTTAGAGTAGGTTTGAAAGCGATTAAACAGAGTTGATTTTCAGGACATTTTGATGAAAAATCGCGAAAATAACCATGAAGGAAGCGTTTTATCGGGAAACGGACTTCAGATTCGTGTTCAGCACCCCGAAATACCCCTTAGAGAGTAGGTTTGAAAGCGATTAAACAGAGTTGATTTTCAGGACATTTTGATGAAAAATCGCGAAAATAACCATGAAGGAAGCGTTTTATCGGGAAACGGACTTCAGATTCGTGTTCAGCACCCGAAATACCCCTTAGAGAGTAGGTTTGAAAGCGATTAAACAGAGTTGATTTTCAGGACATTTTGATGAAAAATCGCGAAAATAACCATGAAGGAAGCGTTTTATCGGGAAACGGACTTCAGATTCGTGTTCAGCACCCCGAAATACCCCTTAGAGAGTAGGTTTGAAAGGCGATTAAACAGAGTTGATTTTCAGGACATTTTGATGAAAAATCGCGAAAATAACCATGAAGGAAGCGTTTTATCGGCAAACGGACTTCAGATTCGTGTTCAGCAAGCCGAAATACCCCTTAGAGAGTAGGTTTGAAAGGGATTAAACAGAGTTGATTTTCAGGACATTTTTATGAAAAATCGCGAAAATAACCATGAAGGAAGCGTTTTATCGGGAAACGGACTTCAGATTCGTGTTCAGCACCCCGAAATACCCCTTAGAGTAGGTTTGAAAGGGATTAAACAGAGTTGATTTTCAGGACATTTTTATGAAAAATCGCGAAAATAACCATGAAGGAAGCGTTTTATCGGGAAACGGACTTCAGATTCGTGTTCAGCACCCCGAAATACCCCTTAGAGAGTAGGTTTGAAAGGGATTAAACAGAGTTGATTTTCAGGACATTTTTATGAAAAATCGCGAAAATAACCATGAAGGAAGCGTTTTATCGGGAAACGGACTTCAGATTCGTGTTCAGCACCCCGAAATACCCCTTAGAGAGTAGGTTTGAAAGGGATTAAACAGAGTTGATTTTCAGGACATTTTTATGAAAAATCGCGAAAATAACCATGAAGGAAGCGTTTTATCGGGAAACGGACTTCAGATTCGTGTTCAGCACCCCGAAATACCCCTTAGAGAGTAGGTTTGAAAGGATTAAACAGAGTTGATTTTCAGGACATTTTTATGAAAAATCGCGAAAATAACCATGAAGGAAGCGTTTTATCGGGAAACGGACTTCAGATTCGTGTTCAGCACCCCGAAATACCCCTTAGAGAGTAGGTTTGAAAGGATTAAACAGAGTTGATTTTCAGGACATTTTTATGAAAAATCGCGAAAATAACCATGAAGGAAGCGTTTTATCGGGAAACGGACTTCAGATTCGTGTTCAGCACCCCGAAATACCCCTTAGAGAGTAGGTTTGAAAGGATTAAACAGAGTTGATTTTCAGGACATTTTTATGAAAAATCGCGAAAATAACCATGAAGGAAGCGTTTTATCGGGAAACGGACTTCAGATTCGTGTTCAGCACCCCGAAATACCCCTTAGAGAGTAGGTTTGAAAGGGATTAAACAGAGTTGATTTTCAGGACATTTTTATGAAAAATCGCGAAAATAACCATGAAGGAAGCGTTTTATCGGGAAACGGACTTCAGATTCGTGTTCAGCACCCCGAAATACCCCTTAGAGAGTAGGTTTGAAAGCGATTAAACAGAGTTGATTTTCAGGACATTTTTATGAAAAATCGCGAAAATAACCATGAAGGAAGCGTTTTATCGGGAAACGGACTTCAGATTCGTGTTCAGCACCCCGAAATACCCCTTAGAGAGTAGGTTTGAAAGGGATTAAACAGAGTTGATTTTCAGGACATTTTTATGAAAAATCGCGAAAATAACCATGAAGGAAGCGTTTTATCGGGAAACGGACTTCAGATTCGTGTTCAGCACCCCGAAATACCCCTTAGAGAGTAGGTTTGAAAGGGATTAAACAGAGTTGATTTTCAGGACATTTTTATGAAAAATCGCGAAAATAACCATGAAGGAAGCGTTTTATCGGGAAACGGACTTCAGATTCGTGTTCAGCACCCCGAAATACCCCTTAGAGAGTAGGTTTGAAAGGGATTAAACAGAGTTGATTTTCAGGACATTTTTATGAAAAATCGCGAAAATAACCATGAAGGAAGCGTTTTATCGGGAAACGGACTTCAGATTCGTGTTCAGCACCCCGAAATACCCCTTAGAGTAGGTTTGAAAGGGATTAAACAGAGTTGATTTTCAGGACATTTTTATGAAAAATCGCGAAAATAACCATGAAGGAAGCGTTTTATCGGGAAACGGACTTCAGATTCGTGTTCAGCACCCCGAAATACCCCTTAGAGAGTAGGTTTGAAAGGGATTAAACAGAGTTGATTTTCAGGACATTTTTATGAAAAATCGCGAAAATAACCATGAAGGAAGCGTTTTATCGGGAAACGGACTTCAGATTCGTGTTCAGCACCCCGAAATACCCCTTAGAGAGTAGGTTTGAAAGGGATTAAACAGAGTTGATTTTCAGGACATTTTTATGAAAAATCGCGAAAATAACCATGAAGGAAGCGTTTCATCGGGAAACGGACTTCAGATTCGTGTTCAGCACCCCGAAATACCCCTTAGAGTAGGTTTGAAAGCGATTAAACAGAGTTGATTTTCAGGACATTTTTATGAAAAATCGCGAAAATAACCATGAAGGAAGCGTTTTATCGGGAAACGGACTTCAGATTCGTGTTCAGCACCCCGAAATACCCCTTAGAGAGTAGGTTTGAAAGGGATTAAACAGAGTTGATTTTCAGGACATTTTTATGAAAAATCGCGAAAATAACCATGAAGGAAGCGTTTTATCGGGAAACGGACTTCAGATTCGTGTTCAGCACCCCGAAATACCCCTTAGAGAGTAGGTTTGAAAGGGATTAAACAGAGTTGATTTTCAGGACATTTTTATGAAAAATCGCGAAAATAACCATGAAGGAAGCGTTTTATCGGGAAACGGACTTCAGATTCGTGTTCAGCACCCCGAAATACCCCTTAGAGAGTAGGTTTGAAAGGGATTAAACAGAGTTGATTTTCAGGACATTTTTATGAAAAATCGCGAAAATAACCATGAAGGAAGCGTTTTATCGGGAAACGGACTTCAGATTCGTGTTCAGCACCCCGAAATACCCCTTAGAGAGTAGGTTTGAAAGGGATTAAACAGAGTTGATTTTCAGGACATTTTTATGAAAAATCGCGAAAATAACCATGAAGGAAGCGTTTTATCGGGAAACGGGGAAGCGTTTTATCCGGAAACGGACTTCAGATTCGTGTTCAGCACCCCGAAATACCCCTTAGAGAGTAGGTTTGAAAGGGATTAAACAGAGTTGATTTTCAGGACATTTTTATGAAAAATCGCGAAAATAACCATGAAGGAAGCGTTTTATCGGGAAACGGACTTCAGATTCGTGTTCAGCACCCCGAAATACCCCTTAGAGAGTAGGTTTGAAAGGGATTAAACAGAGTTGATTTTCAGGACATTTTTATGAAAAATCGCGAAAATAACCATGAAGGAAGCGTTTTATCGGGAAACGGACTTCAGATTCGTGTTCAGCACCCCGAAATACCCCTTAGAGAGTAGGTTTGAAAGGGATTAAACAGAGTTGATTTTCAGGACATTTTTATGAAAAATCGCGAAAATAACCATGAAGGAAGCGTTTTATCGGGAAACGGACTTCAGATTCGTGTTCAGCACCCCGAAATACCCCTTAGAGAGTAGGTTTGAAAGGGATTAAACAGAGTTGATTTTCAGGACATTTTTATGAAAAATCGCGAAAATAACCATGAAGGAAGCGTTTTATCGGGAAACGGACTTCAGATTCGTGTTCAGCATCCCGATATATCCTTAGAGAGTAGGTTTGAAAGGGATTAAACAGAGTTGATTTTCAGGACATTTTTATGAAAAATCGCGAAAATAACCATGAAGGAAGCGTTTTATCGGGAAACGGACTTCAGATTCGTGTTCAGCACCCCGAAATACCCCTTAGAGAGTAGGTTTGAAAGGGATTAAACAGAGTTGATTTTCAGGACATTTTTATGAAAAATCGCGAAAATAACCATGAAGGAAGCGTTTTATCGGGAAACGGACTTCAGATTCGTGTTCAGCACCCCGAAATACCCCTTAGAGAGTAGGTTTGAAAGGGATTAAACAGAGTTGATTTTCAGGACATTTTTATGAAAAATCGCGAAAATAACCATGAAGGAAGCGTTTTATCGGGAAACGGACTTCAGATTCGTGTTCAGCACCCCGAAATACCCCTTAGAGAGTAGGTTTGAAAGGGATTAAACAGAGTTGATTTTCAGGACATTTTTATGAAAAATCGCGAAAATAACCATGAAGGAAGCGTTTTATCGGGAAACGGACTTCAGATTCGTGTTCAGCACCCCGAAATACCCCTTAGAGAGTAGGTTTGAAAGGGATTAAACAGAGTTGATTTTCAGGACATTTTTATGAAAAATCGCGAAAATAACCATGAAGGAAGCGTTTTATCGGGAAACGGACTTCAGATTCGTGTTCAGCACCCCGAAATACCCCTTAGAGAGTAGGTTTGAAAGGGATTAAACAGAGTTGATTTTCAGGACATTTTTATGAAAAATCGCGAAAATAACCATGAAGGAAGCGTTTTATCGGGAAACGGACTTCAGATTCGTGTTCAGCACCCCGAAATACCCCTTAGAGAGTAGGTTTGAAAGGGATTAAACAGAGTTGATTTTCAGGACATTTTTATGAAAAATCGCGAAAATAACCATGAAGGAAGCGTTTTATCGGGAAACGGACTTCAGATTCGTGTTCAGCACCCCGAAATACCCCTTAGAGAGTAGGTTTGAAAGGGATTAAACAGAGTTGATTTTCAGGACATTTTTATGAAAAATCGCGAAAATAACCATGAAGGAAGCGTTTTATCGGGAAACGGACTTCAGATTCGTGTTCAGCACCCCGAAATACCCCTTAGAGAGTAGGTTTGAAAGGGATTAAACAGAGTTGATTTTCAGGACATTTTTATGAAAAATCGCGAAAATAACCATGAAGGAAGCGTTTTATCGGGAAACGGACTTCAGATTCGTGTTCAGCACCCCGAAATACCCCTTAGAGAGTAGGTTTGAAAGGGATTAAACAGAGTTGATTTTCAGGACATTTTTATGAAAAATCGCGAAAATAACCATGAAGGAAGCGTTTTATCGGGAAACGGACTTCAGATTCGTGTTCAGCACCCCGAAATACCCCTTAGAGAGTAGGTTTGAAAGGGATTAAACAGAGTTGATTTTCAGGACATTTTTATGAAAAATCGCGAAAATAACCATGAAGGAAGCGTTTTATCGGGAAACGGACTTCAGATTCGTGTTCAGCACCCCGAAATACCCCTTAGAGAGTAGGTTTGAAAGGGATTAAACAGAGTTGATTTTCAGGACATTTTTATGAAAAATCGCGAAAATAACCATGAAGGAAGCGTTTTATCGGGAAACGGACTTCAGATTCGTGTTCAGCACCCCGAAATACCCCTTAGAGAGTAGGTTTGAAAGGGATTAAACAGAGTTGATTTTCAGGACATTTTTATGAAAAATCGCGAAAATAACCATGAAGGAAGCGTTTTATCGGGAAACGGACTTCAGATTCGTGTTCAGCACCCCGAAATACCCCTTAGAGAGTAGGTTTGAAAGGGATTAAACAGAGTTGATTTTCAGGACATTTTTATGAAAAATCGCGAAAATAACCATGAAGGAAGCGTTTTATCAGGAAACGGACTTCAGATTCGTGTTCAGCACCCCGAAATACCCCTTAGAGAGTAGGTTTGAAAGGGATTAAACAGAGTTGATTTTCAGGACATTTTTATGAAAAATCGCGAAAATAACCATGAAGGAAGCGTTTTATCGGGAAACGGACTTCAGATTCGTGTTCAGCACCCCGAAATACCCCTTAGAGAGTAGGTTTGAAAGGGATTAAACAGAGTTGATTTTCAGGACATTTTTATGAAAAATCGCGAAAATAACCATGAAGGAAGCGTTTTATCGGGAAACGGACTTCAGATTCGTGTTCAGCACCCCGAAATACCCCTTAGAGAGTAGGTTTGAAAGGGATTAAACAGAGTTGATTTTCAGGACATTTTTATGAAAAATCGCGAAAATAACCATGAAGGAAGCGTTTTATCGGGAAACGGACTTCAGATTCGTGTTCAGCACCCCGAAATACCCCTTAGAGAGTAGGTTTGAAAGGGATTAAACAGAGTTGATTTTCAGGACATTTTTATGAAAAATCGCGAAAATAACCATGAAGGAAGCGTTTTATCGGGAAACGGACTTCAGATTCGTGTTCAGCACCCCGAAATACCCCTTAGAGAGTAGGTTTGAAAGGGATTAAACAGAGTTGATTTTCAGGACATTTTTATGAAAAATCGCGAAAATAACCATGAAGGAAGCGTTTTATCAGGAAACGGACTTCAGATTCGTGTTCAGCACCCCGAAATACCCCTTAGAGAGTAGGTTTGAAAGGGATTAAACAGAGTTGATTTTCAGGACATTTTTATGAAAAATCGCGAAAATAACCATGAAGGAAGCGTTTTATCGGGAAACGGACTTCAGATTCGTGTTCAGCACCCCGAAATACCCCTTAGAGAGTAGGTTTGAAAGGGATTAAACAGAGTTGATTTTCAGGACATTTTTATGAAAAATCGCGAAAATAACCATGAAGGAAGCGTTTTATCGGGAAACGGACTTCAGATTCGTGTTCAGCACCCCGAAATACCCCTTAGAGAGTAGGTTTGAAAGGGATTAAACAGAGTTGATTTTCAGGACATTTTTATGAAAAATCGCGAAAATAACCATGAAGGAAGCGTTTTATCGGGAAACGGACTTCAGATTCGTGTTCAGCACCCCGAAATACCCCTTAGAGAGTAGGTTTGAAAGGGATTAAACAGAGTTGATTTTCAGGACATTTTTATGAAAAATCGCGAAAATAACCATGAAGGAAGCGTTTTATCGGGAAACGGACTTCAGATTCGTGTTCAGCACCCCGAAATACCCCTTAGAGAGTAGGTTTGAAAGGGATTAAACAGAGTTGATTTTCAGGACATTTTTATGAAAAATCGCGAAAATAACCATGAAGGAAGCGTTTTATCGGGAAACGGACTTCAGATTCGTGTTCAGCACCCCGAAATACCCCTTAGAGAGTAGGTTTGAAAGGGATTAAACAGAGTTGATTTTCAGGACATTTTTATGAAAAATCGCGAAAATAACCATGAAGGAAGCGTTTTATCGGGAAACGGACTTCAGATTCGTGTTCAGCACCCCGAAATACCCCTTAGAGAGTAGGTTTGAAAGGGATTAAACAGAGTTGATTTTCAGGACATTTTTATGAAAAATCGCGAAAATAACCATGAAGGAAGCGTTTTATCGGGAAACGGACTTCAGATTCGTGTTCAGCACCCCGAAATACCCCTTAGAGAGTAGGTTTGAAAGGGATTAAACAGAGTTGATTTTCAGGACATTTTTATGAAAAATCGCGAAAATAACCATGAAGGAAGCGTTTTATCGGGAAACGGACTTCAGATTCGTGTTCAGCACCCCGAAATACCCCTTAGAGAGTAGGTTTGAAAGGGATTAAACAGAGTTGATTTTCAGGACATTTTTATGAAAAATCGCGAAAATAACCATGAAGGAAGCGTTTTATCGGGAAACGGACTTCAGATTCGTGTTCAGCACCCCGAAATACCCCTTAGAGAGTAGGTTTGAAAGGGATTAAACAGAGTTGATTTTCAGGACATTTTTATGAAAAATCGCGAAAATAACCATGAAGGAAGCGTTTTATCGGGAAACGGACTTCAGATTCGTGTTCAGCACCCCGAAATACCCCTTAGAGAGTAGGTTTGAAAGGGATTAAACAGAGTTGATTTTCAGGACATTTTTATGAAAAATCGCGAAAATAACCATGAAGGAAGCGTTTTATCGGGAAACGGACTTCAGATTCGTGTTCAGCACCCCGAAATACCCCTTAGAGAGTAGGTTTGAAAGGGATTAAACAGAGTTGATTTTCAGGACATTTTTATGAAAAATCGCGAAAATAACCATGAAGGAAGCGTTTTATCGGGAAACGGACTTCAGATTCGTGTTCAGCACCCCGAAATACCCCTTAGAGAGTAGGTTTGAAAGGGATTAAACAGAGTTGATTTTCAGGACATTTTTATGAAAAATCGCGAAAATAACCATGAAGGAAGCGTTTTATCGGGAAACGGACTTCAGATTCGTGTTCAGCACCCCGAAATACCCCTTAGAGAGTAGGTTTGAAAGGGATTAAACAGAGTTGATTTTCAGGACATTTTTATGAAAAATCGCGAAAATAACCATGAAGGAAGCGTTTTATCGGGAAACGGACTTCAGATTCGTGTTCAGCACCCCGAAATACCCCTTAGAGAGTAGGTTTGAAAGGGATTAAACAGAGTTGATTTTCAGGACATTTTTATGAAAAATCGCGAAAATAACCATGAAGGAAGCGTTTTATCAGGAAACGGACTTCAGATTCGTGTTCAGCACCCCGAAATACCCCTTAGAGAGTAGGTTTGAAAGGGATTAAACAGAGTTGATTTTCAGGACATTTTTATGAAAAATCGCGAAAATAACCATGAAGGAAGCGTTTTATCGGGAAACGGACTTCAGATTCGTGTTCAGCACCCCGAAATACCCCTTAGAGAGTAGGTTTGAAAGGGATTAAACAGAGTTGATTTTCAGGACATTTTTATGAAAAATCGCGAAAATAACCATGAAGGAAGCGTTTTATCGGGAAACGGACTTCAGATTCGTGTTCAGCACCCCGAAATACCCCTTAGAGAGTAGGTTTGAAAGGGATTAAACAGAGTTGATTTTCAGGACATTTTTATGAAAAATCGCGAAAATAACCATGAAGGAAGCGTTTTATCGGGAAACGGACTTCAGATTCGTGTTCAGCACCCCGAAATACCCCTTAGAGAGTAGGTTTGAAAGGGATTAAACAGAGTTGATTTTCAGGACATTTTTATGAAAAATCGCGAAAATAACCATGAAGGAAGCGTTTTATCGGGAAACGGACTTCAGATTCGTGTTCAGCACCCCGAAATACCCCTTAGAGAGTAGGTTTGAAAGGGATTAAACAGAGTTGATTTTTCAGGACATTTTTATGAAAAATCGCGAAAATAACCATGAAGGAAGCGTTTTATCGGGAAACGGACTTCAGATTCGTGTTCAGCACCCCGAAATACCCCTTAGAGAGTAGGTTTGAAAGCGATTAAACAGAGTTGATTTTCAGGACATTTTTATGAAAAATCGCGAAAATAACCATGAAGGAAGCGTTTTATCGGGAAACGGACTTCAGATTCGTGTTCAGCACCCCGAAATACCCCTTAGAGAGTAGGTTTGAAAGGGATTAAACAGAGTTGATTTTCAGGACATTTTTATGAAAAATCGCGAAAATAACCATGAAGGAAGCGTTTTATCGGGAAACGGACTTCAGATTCGTGTTCAGCACCCCGAAATACCCCTTAGAGAGTAGGTTTGAAAGGGATTAAACAGAGTTGATTTTCAGGACATTTTTATGAAAAATCGCGAAAATAACCATGAAGGAAGCGTTTTATCGGGAAACGGACTTCAGATTCGTGTTCAGCACCCCGAAATACCCCTTAGAGAGTAGGTTTGAAAGGGATTAAACAGAGTTGATTTTCAGGACATTTTTATGAAAAATCGCGAAAATAACCATGAAGGAAGCGTTTTATCGGGAAACGGACTTCAGATTCGTGTTCAGCACCCCGAAATACCCCTTAGAGAGTAGGTTTGAAAGGGATTAAACAGAGTTGATTTTCAGGACATTTTTATGAAAAATCGCGAAAATAACCATGAAGGAAGCGTTTTATCGGGAAACGGACTTCAGATTCGTGTTCAGCACCCCGAAATACCCCTTAGAGAGTAGGTTTGAAAGGGATTAAACAGAGTTGATTTTCAGGACATTTTTATGAAAAATCGCGAAAATAACCATGAAGGAAGCGTTTTATCGGGAAACGGACTTCAGATTCGTGTTCAGCACCCCGAAATACCCCTTAGAGAGTAGGTTTGAAAGGGATTAAACAGAGTTGATTTTCAGGACATTTTTATGAAAAATCGCGAAAATAACCATGAAGGAAGCGTTTTATCGGGAAACGGACTTCAGATTCGTGTTCAGCACCCCGAAATACCCCTTAGAGAGTAGGTTTGAAAGGGATTAAACAGAGTTGATTTTCAGGACATTTTTATGAAAAATCGCGAAAATAACCATGAAGGAAGCGTTTTATCGGGAAACGGACTTCAGATTCGTGTTCAGCACCCCGAAATACCCCTTAGAGAGTAGGTTTGAAAGGGATTAAACAGAGTTGATTTTCAGGACATTTTTATGAAAAATCGCGAAAATAACCATGAAGGAAGCGTTTTATCCGGAAACGGACTTCAAGGAAGCGTTTTATCGGGAAACGGACTTCAGATTCGTGTTCAGCACCCCGAAATACCCCTTAGAGAGTAGGTTTGAAAGGGATTAAACAGAGTTGATTTTCAGGACATTTTTATGAAAAATCGCGAAAATAACCATGAAGGAAGCGTTTTATCGGGAAACGGACTTCAGATTCGTGGTCAGCACCCCGAAATACCCCTTAGAGTAGGTTTGAAAGGGATTAAACAGAGTTGATTTTCAGGACATTTTTATGAAAAATCGCGAAAATAACCATGAAGGAAGCGTTTTATCGGGAAACGGACTTCAGATTCGTGTTCAGCACCCCGAAATACCCCTTAGAGAGTAGGTTTGAAAGGGATTAAACAGAGTTGATTTTCAGGACATTTTTATGAAAAATCGCGAAAATAACCATGAAGGAAGCGTTTTATCGGGAAACGGACTTCAGATTCGTGTTCAGCACCCCGAAATACCCCTTAGAGAGTAGGTTTGAAAGGATTAAACAGAGTTGATTTTCAGGACATTTTTATGAAAAATCGCGAAAATAACCATGAAGGAAGCGTTTTATCGGGAAACGGACTTCAGATTCGTGTTCAGCACCCCGAAATACCCCTTAGAGAGTAGGTTTGAAAGGGATTAAACAGAGTTGATTTTCAGGACATTTTTATGAAAAATCGCGAAAATAACCATGAAGGAAGCGTTTTATCGGGAAACGGACTTCAGATTCGTGTTCAGCACCCCGAAATACCCCTTAGAGAGTAGGTTTGAAAGGGATTAAACAGAGTTGATTTTCAGGACATTTTTATGAAAAATCGCGAAAATAACCATGAAGGAAGCGTTTTATCGGGAAACGGACTTCAGATTCGTGTTCAGCACCCCGAAATACCCCTTAGAGAGTAGGTTTGAAAGGGATTAAACAGAGTTGATTTTCAGGACATTTTTATGAAAAATCGCGAAAATAACCATGAAGGAAGCGTTTTATCGGGAAACGGACTTCAGATTCGTGTTCAGCACCCCGAAATACCCCTTAGAGAGTAGGTTTGAAAGGGATTAAACAGAGTTGATTTTTCAGGACCGCGAAAATAACCATGAAGGAAGCGTTTTATCGGGAAACGGACTTCAGATTCGTGTTCAGCACCCCGAAATACCCCTTAGAGAGTAGGTTTGAAAGGGATTAAACAGAGTTGATTTTCAGGACATTTTTATGAAAAATCGCGAAAATAACCATGAAGGAAGCGTTTTATCGGGAAACGGACTTCAGATTCGTGTTCAGCACCCCGAAATACCCCTTAGAGTAGGTTTGAAAGGGATTAAACAGAGTTGATTTTCAGGACATTTTTATGAAAAATCGCGAAAATAACCATGAAGGAAGCGTTTTATCGGGAAACGGACTTCAGATTCGTGTTCAGCACCCCGAAATACCCCTTAGAGAGTAGGTTTGAAAGGGATTAAACAGAGTTGATTTTCAGGACATTTTTATGAAAAATCGCGAAAATAACCATGAAGGAAGCGTTTTATCGGGAAACGGACTTCAGATTCGTGTTCAGCACCCCGAAATACCCCTTAGAGAGTAGGTTTGAAAGGGATTAAACAGAGTTGATTTTCAGGACATTTTTATGAAAAATCGCGAAAATAACCATGAAGGAAGCGTTTTATCGGGAAACGGACTTCAGATTCGTGTTCAGCACCCCGAAATACCCCTTAGAGAGTAGGTTTGAAAGGGATTAAACAGAGTTGATTTTCAGGACATTTTATGAAAAATCGCGAAAATAACCATGAAGGAAGCGTTTTATCGGGAAACGGACTTCAGATTCGTGTTCAGCACCCCGAAATACCCCTTAGAGTAGGTTTGAAAGGGATTAAACAGAGTTGATTTTCAGGACATTTTTATGAAAAATCGCGAAAATAACCATGAAGGAAGCGTTTTATCGGGAAACGGACTTCAGATTCGTGTTCAGCACCCCGAAATACCCCTTAGAGAGTAGGTTTGAAAGGGATTAAACAGAGTTGATTTTCAGGACATTTTTATGAAAAATCGCGAAAATAACCATGAAGGAAGCGTTTTATCGGGAAACGGACTTCAGATTCGTGTTCAGCACCCCGAAATACCCCTTAGAGAGTAGGTTTGAAAGGGATTAAACAGAGTTGATTTTCAGGACATTTTTATGAAAAATCGCGAAAATAACCATGAAGGAAGCGTTTTATCGGGAAACGGACTTCAGATTCGTGTTCAGCACCCCGAAATACCCCTTAGAGAGTAGGTTTGAAAGGGATTAAACAGAGTTGATTTTCAGGACATTTTTATGAAAAATCGCGAAAATAACCATGAAGGAAGCGTTTTATCGGGAAACGGACTTCAGATTCGTGTTCAGCACCCCGAAATACCCCTTAGAGAGTAGGTTTGAAAGGGATTAAACAGAGTTGATTTTCAGGACATTTTTATGAAAAATCGCGAAAATAACCATGAAGGAAGCGTTTTATCGGGAAACGGACTTCAGATTCGTGTTCAGCACCCCGAAATACCCCTTAGAGTAGGTTTGAAAGGGATTAAACAGAGTTGATTTTCAGGACATTTTTATGAAAAATCGCGAAAATAACCATGAAGGAAGCGTTTTATCGGGAAACGGACTTCAGATTCGTGTTCAGCACCCCGAAATACCCCTTAGAGAGTAGGTTTGAAAGGGATTAAACAGAGTTGATTTTCAGGACATTTTTATGAAAAATCGCGAAAATAACCATGAAGGAAGCGTTTTATCGGGAAACGGACTTCAGATTCGTGTTCAGCACCCCGAAATACCCCTTAGAGAGTAGGTTTGAAAGGGATTAAACAGAGTTGATTTTCAGGACATTTTTATGAAAAATCGCGAAAATAACCATGAAGGAAGCGTTTTATCGGGAAACGGACTTCAGATTCGTGTTCAGCACCCCGAAATACCCCTTAGAGAGTAGGTTTGAAAGGGATTAAACAGAGTTGATTTTCAGGACATTTTTATGAAAAATCGCGAAAATAACCATGAAGGAAGCGTTTTATCGGGAAACGGACTTCAGATTCGTGTTCAGCACCCCGAAATACCCCTTAGAGAGTAGGTTTGAAAGGGATTAAACAGAGTTGATTTTCAGGACATTTTTATGAAAAATCGCGAAAATAACCATGAAGGAAGCGTTTTATCGGGAAACGGACTTCAGATTCGTGTTCAGCACCCCGAAATACCCCTTAGAGAGTAGGTTTGAAAGGGATTAAACAGAGTTGATTTTCAGGACATTTTTATGAAAAATCGCGAAAATAACCATGAAGGAAGCGTTTTATCGGGAAACGGACTTCAGATTCGTGTTCAACACCCCGAAATACCCCTTAGAGAGTAGGTTTGAAAGGGATTAAACAGAGTTGATTTTCAGGACATTTTTATGAAAAATCGCGAAAATAACCATGAAGGAAGCGTTTTATCGGGAAACGGACTTCAGATTCGTGTTCAGCACCCCGAAATACCCCTTAGAGTAGGTTTGAAAGGGATTAAACAGAGTTGATTTTCAGGACATTTTTATGAAAAATCGCGAAAATAACCATGAAGGAAGCGTTTTATCGGGAAACGGACTTCAGATTCGTGTTCAGCACCCCGAAATACCCCTTAGAGTAGGTTTGAAAGGGATTAAACAGAGTTGATTTTCAGGACATTTTTATGAAAAATCGCGAAAATAACCATGAAGGAAGCGTTTTATCGGGAAACGGACTTCAGATTCGTGTTCAGCACCCCGAAATACCCCTTAGAGAGTAGGTTTGAAAGGGATTAAACAGAGTTGATTTTCAGGACATTTTTATGAAAAATCGCGAAAATAACCATGAAGGAAGCGTTTTATCGGGAAACGGACTTCAGATTCGTGTTCAGCACCCCGAAATACCCCTTAGAGAGTAGGTTTGAAAGGGATTAAACAGAGTTGATTTTCAGGACATTTTTATGAAAAATCGCGAAAATAACCATGAAGGAAGCGTTTTATCGGGAAACGGACTTCAGATTCGTGTTCAGCACCCCGAAATACCCCTTAGAGAGTAGGTTTGAAAGGGATTAAACAGAGTTGATTTTCAGGACATTTTTATGAAAAATCGCGAAAATAACCATGAAGGAAGCGTTTTATCGGGAAACGGACTTCAGATTCGTGTTCAGCACCCCGAAATACCCCTTAGAGAGTAGGTTTGAAAGGGATTAAACAGAGTTGATTTTCAGGACATTTTTATGAAAAATCGCGAAAATAACCATGAAGGAAGCGTTTTATCGGGAAACGGACTTCAGATTCGTGTTCAGCACCCCGAAATACCCCTTAGAGAGTAGGTTTGAAAGGGATTAAACAGAGTTGATTTTCAGGACATTTTTATGAAAAATCGCGAAAATAACCATGAAGGAAGCGTTTTATCCGGAAACGGACTTCAGATTCGTGTTCAGCACCCCGAAATACCCCTTAGAGAGTAGGTTTGAAAGGGATTAAACAGAGTTGATTTTCAGGACATTTTTATGAAAATCGCGAAAATAACCATGAAGGAAGCGTTTTATCAGGAAACGGACTTCAGATTCGTGTTCAGCACCCGAAATACCCCTTAGAGAGTAGGTTTGAAAGGATTAAACAGAGTCTATTTTTTATCAATTTTGTTGAAAAATCGCGAAAATAACCATGAAGGAAGCGTTTTATCGGGAAACGGACTTCAGATTCGTGTTCAGCACCCCGAAATACCCCTTAGAGAGTAGGTTTGAAAGGGATTAAACAGAGTTGATTTTCAGGACATTTTTATGAAAAATCGCGAAAATAACCATGAAGGAAGCGTTTTATCGGGAAACGGACTTCAGATTCGTGTTCAACACCCCGAAATACCCCTTAGAGAGTAGGTTTGAAAGGGATTAAACAGAGTTGATTTTCAGGACATTTTTATGAAAAATCGCGAAAATAACCATGAAGGAAGCGTTTTATCGGGAAACGGACTTCAGATTCGTGTTCAGCACCCCGAAATACCCCTTAGAGTAGGTTTGAAAGGGATTAAACAGAGTTGATTTTCAGGACATTTTTATGAAAAATCGCGAAAATAACCATGAAGGAAGCGTTTTATCGGGAAACGGACTTCAGATTCGTGTTCAGCACCCCGAAATACCCCTTAGAGAGTAGGTTTGAAAGGGATTAAACAGAGTTGATTTTCAGGACATTTTTATGAAAAATCGCGAAAATAACCATGAAGGAAGCGTTTTATCGGGAAACGGACTTCAGATTCGTGTTCAGCACCCCGAAATACCCCTTAGAGAGTAGGTTTGAAAGGATTAAACAGAGTTGATTTTCAGGACATTTTAATGAAAAATCGCGAAAATAACCATGAAGGAAGCGTTTTATCGAAAAACGGACTTCAGATTTGTGTTCAGCACCCCGAAATACCCCTTTGAGAGTAGGTTTGTAAGGGATTAAACAGAGTTGATTTTCAGGACATTTTTATGAAAAATCGCGAAAATAACCATGAAGGAAGCGTTTTATCGGGAAACGGACTTCAGATTCGTGTTCAGCACCCCGAAATACCCCTTAGAGAGTAGGTTTGAAAGCGATTAAACAGAGTTGATTTTCAGGACATTTTTTATGAAAAATTTCGAAAATAACCATGAAGGAAGCGTTTTATCAGGAAACGGACTTCAGATTCGTGTTCAGCACCCCGAAAATTTCCTTAGAGAGTAGGTTTGAAAAGGTATTAAACAGAGTTGATTTTCAGGACATTTTTATGAAAAATCGCGAAAATAACCATGAAGGAAGCGTTTTATCGGGAAACGGACTTCCAGATTCGTGTTCAACTTTTGAAATACCCCTTAGAGAGTAGGTTTGAAAGGGATTAAACAGAGTTGATTTTCAGGACATTTTTATGCAAACTCGCGGAAAATAACCATGAAGGAAGCGTTTTGTCGGGAAACGGACTTCAGATTCGTGTTCAGCACCCCGAAATACCCCTTAGAGAGTAGGTTTGAAAGGGATTAAACAGAGTTGATTTTCAGGACATTTTTATGAAAAATCGCGAAAATAACCATGAAGGAAGCGTTTTATCGGGAAACGGACTTCAGATTCGTGTTCAGCACCCCGAAATACCCCTTAGAGAGTAGGTTTGAAAGGGATTAAACAGAGTTGATTTTCAGGACATTTTTATGAAAAATCGCGAAAATAACCATGAAGGAAGCGTTTTATCGGGAAACGGACTTCAGATTCGTGTTCAGCACCCCGAAATACCCCTTAGAGTAGGTTTGAAAGGATTAAACAGAGTTGATTTTCAGGACATTTTTATGAAAAATCGCGAAAATAACCATGAAGGAAGCGTTTTATCGGGAAACGGACTTCAGATTCGTGTTCAGCACCCCGAAATACCCCTTAGAGAGTAGGTTTGAAAGGGATTAAACAGAGTTGATTTTCAGGACATTTTTATGAAAAATCGCGAAAATAACCATGAAGGAAGCGTTTTATCAGGAAACGGACTTCAGATTCGTGTTCAGCACCCCGAAAAACCCCTAAGAGAGAAGGTTTGAAAGGGATTAAACAGAGTTTATTTTTGAGCATTTTTTATGAAAAATCGCGAAAATAACCATGAAGGAAGCGTTTTATCGGGAAACGGACTTCAGATTCGTGTTCAGCACCCCGAAATACCCCTTAGAGAGTAGGTTTGAAAGGGATTAAACAGAGTTGATTTTCAGGACATTTTTATGAAAAATCGCGAAAATAACCATGAAGGAAGCGTTTTATCGGGAAACGGACTTCAGATTCGTGTTCAGCACCCCGAAATACCCCTTAGAGAGTAGGTTTAGAAAAGGGATTAAACAGAGTTGATTTTCAGGACATTTTTATGAAAAATCGCGAAAATAACCATGAAGGAAGCGTTTTATCGGGAAACGGACTTCAGATTCGTGTTCAGCACCCCGAAATACCCCTTAGAGTAGGTTTGAAAGGGATTAAACAGAGTTGATTTTCAGGACATTTTTATGAAAAATCGCGAAAATAACCATGAAGGAAGCGTTTTATCGGGAAACGGACTTCAGATTCGTGTTCAACACCCCGAAATACCCCTTAGAGTAGGTTTGAAAGGGATTAAACAGAGTTGATTTTCAGGACATTTTTATGAAAAATCGCGAAAATAACCATGAAGGAAGCGTTTTATCAGGAAACGGACTTCAGATTCGTGTACAGCACCCCGAAATACCCCTTAGAGAGTAGGTTTGAAAGGGATTAAAAGAGTTGATTTTCAGGACATTTTTATGAAAAATCGCGAAAATAACCATGAAGGAAGCGTTTTATCGGGAAACGGACTTCAGATTCGTGTTCAGCACCCCGAAATACCCCTTAGAGAGTAGGTTTGAAGGGTTAAACAGAGTTGATTTTCAGGACATTTTTATGAAAAAATCGCGAAAATAACCATGAAGGAAGCGTTTTATCGGGAAACGGACTTCAGATTCGTGTTCAGCACCCCGAAATACCCCTTAAGTAGGTTTGAAAGGATTAAACAGAGTTGATTTTCAGGACATTTTTATGAAAAATCGCGAAAATAACCATGAAGGAAGCGTTTTATCGGGAAACGGACTTCAGATTCGTGTTCAGCACCCCGAAATACCCCTTAGAGAGTAGGTTTGAAAGGGATTAAACAGAGTTGATTTTCAGGACATTTTTATGAAAAATCGCGAAAATAACCATGGAGGAAGCGTTTTATCGGGAAACGGACTTCAGATTCGTGTTCAGCACCCCGAAATACCCCTTAGAGAGTAGGTTTGAAAGGGATTAAACAGAGTTGATTTTCAGGACATTTTTATGAAAAATCGCGAAAATAACCATGAAGGAAGCGTTTTATCAGGAAACGGACTTCAGATTCGTGTTCAGCACCCCGAAATACCCCTTAGAGAGTAGGTTTGAAAGGGATTAAACAGAGTTGATTTTCAGGACATTTTTATGAAAAATCGCGAAAATAACCATGAAGGAATCGTTTTATCGGGAAACGGACTTCAGATTCGTGTTCAGCACCCCGAAATACCCCTTAGAGAGTAGGTTTGAAAGGGATTAAACAGAGTTGATTTTCAGGACATTTTTATGAAAAATCGCGAAAATAACCATGAAGGAAGCGTTTTATCGGGAAACGGACTTCAGATTCGTGTTCAGCACCCCGAAATACCCCTTAGAGAGTAGGTTTGAACGGGATTAAACAGAGTTGATTTTCAGGACATTTTTATGAAAAATCGCGAAAATAACCATGAAGGAAGCGTTTTATCGGGAAACGGACTTCAGATTCGTGTTCAGCACCCCGAAATACCCCTTAGAGAGTAGGTTTGAAAGGGATTAAACAGAGTTGATTTTCAGGACATTTTTATGAAAAATCGCGCAAATAACCATGAAGGAAGCGTTTTATCGAAAGCGGACTTCAGATTCGTGTTCAGCACCCGAAATACCCCTTAA
>JAVIWC010003088.1:0-44241 GCA_031894815.1 Creontiades dilutus
CGTTTAGGTGTTTAGAACACATTGGCCAAGAAAATTTTGATTACAAATATCATGGAAAAGTATCTCTTTGAAACTAACCCACTTCACAGATAAATGATCCAAGCAATGCATTAAATGATGTAATTAGAAATCACCATTTCACACGGAATGATAGTTTTTACGTGAAAGAAGAATCAGAAATAACTCACATATTACTATTTCAGTAATTTCAAAGTTACCGTTAATTAAAGTTATTTTATTACTGTCTAAAGTAGGACACAACAGATTATGATTAACATTTAACATCAAAATAATAATAATAATAATGATAATACATACGAAAATTAAATTAAGTTACTTGTGATATCTCACTTGTGGAACCTTTCTATTTTGAAGGTTGAAGCAACAAATGGGGGGGGACGTGCAAGTTCCTTTTTCTCGATCGATTATAATAATTGGTTATTGAAAATAATGAACCAAAATGGCTTTCATGTGACGCTAATCAATGTGGTTAACGGTAACAATTTCCTTTCAGAAACTTCCAATTTCAGTGAGCGGCAATCATTTCAGCGATAGCCTTCTAAACTACCGCCAAATCTTTCGCAACGTTTCTCAAACCCGTTTACGAATTACAAAACCTGATCTCCGTAACGAGGTGCCGGACTTCGAACAAGTAACGACGGGATTAACGGAGCTCGCGAACATGTTCGTTTTGCGAAATGAGACGAATGAGTTGATCTTATGCCGACCTCATCGATTTCACGAAAGATCTCTGCCGTGGATTCAAGTTTGTACTGTTCAACAGTTTATTAGGAGTATACGTTGACGTTTCAGATGACGGCCTTTTTCAAAAATTAGAGAAAACACCAGAATGAATGGAATAGGTTGGTGTGGGATCGGTCGCTTGATTTCGTTGACGCTTTTCTTAATCAACGACACAGCATCAACAATTGTTCTGGGGGTGGTACCGATTTGTTGGTTCCAGTCTCCTTGTGTCTAGCACGTTTTGATTCATTCATTTAGATTGAGACCAGGTGGTGGAATACTTGAATTGCCTATTTTTACTAGTTATGTTTATCATCTGATATCTTTATTCTTTCCTTCTTATCCATAAAAAATGTATACTAAGACTCGAAAATCGTGGAACGGAGTACGATACGGGGCTAGTATCCACTACTAAGACTGTTGACATAGCCCATTAGGAGGATGGCTGATAACAAGGAAGCAAAATTCGTGGGTATTATCGAGTTCAAATGCGATTACCTGAGTCGGATATTTCTTCATAGTTTTGAGATCCATAGCCAATCCTCCTTTGACCAAAACGACTGTAATGGCCAGATACCTGCAATGGGATCATTACAACCATCACCATGAATGTACTGTACAAGTACCAATAACAATAAGTAATAAAATAAAATAAAACAAGAAACATTTAGTGTTTGACTTGACTTGGATATGGAAAAAATAATAATATATAGAATTATTTCCATTATATAATTATACTAATTATTAATAATGATTGAGTAGATCGGGGAGTCATGTGATCTCTTTAGTCAACCAATCTGTTGTCAAATGGATTGTCAAGTTCTTGTCAAGTTTATTAGCCCTTTTCCAAAGTTTGGCGACAGTAAATAACAGAAAATATAAGAATACAATGATTATAGTGAAAAAAATCAAAAATAGGGCATGATAAAATACAGTCTTATCATTCAAAAATGGTAGGTAAGGTAAACTTAGAGGCATGCGACACATTACACTAACTGGTGACAAGGGCCATTTTTGAGAAAACGTGAGTTTTGAAATTTAAGTTATTGGAGCGGCTTTTTTAAGATTATTGTTACGTTTGATGAAGTAATGACGAGTTGCAGGCTCCTCTTTTTCTCTTACTAATTTGCTTCTACAAGAACAATTTTTTTTTTTTTACAAAAGTACCATACCATTCAACTTAGGTTCACTGAAGTTATTTGAAGAAAAACAATTATTTACGGGAAATCAAAATGATCGCCTGAGGGTCTTCGGCAATCATCACCACACTTTTGAACTTGGCGCTAAACCCACAGTAACCCCCCCCCCCCCCCCCTCCTGTCACATTGCCATGAAGCGATGGCCTATACAGAGGCTGAAGTTTGTATGCATCAAGTCTGCGAAAGTTTTATCACAGAGGAAAATGGTCAATCTGTTATGTTCAAGGATGCAAACGGAGATGTTTGATCAAATAGGCTTCATAGCTCAACCAGTTAGTGTTTACAACTGAAGGGAAATTTCCCCTTAGTAGCGAAGACAGTTAGAGATATCAATATATAACAATTGGCGCAGTCAGTAGGACCTGAAGTAATAGAAAACAATAATTATGAAAATCCCTCTCAATCCAAAAGACTGTAAGCTCAAGTTCCTTCACATAGCATCTCTTACTTCCTCAATCACTTGATTCAAAACACAATCATGACAACGACCTTGCTCAACTGCTAACTTATCCCAGCAAGCAACTCCGGCCCCAATCCAGCTGAGACTGGTATTTAACCCTGGGGAAGTGTTATGTTCAAGGAGATGACCCACAGTCGAAGAAGTTTGATTAAATCAGCCTCAGAGTGCTGCGACTAGAGGTATTTTTTAAGTAAGAGGTAAAAACTCAGTCAGAAGTAAAAATATTTTTGGCCGTAACAAATCCAAAAAACAAAATCCAATTTCCTTTTCCAACTAATCTATGAATTGATCTATGAAGAATTTTGATTTAGGATATTTTTTTATTTTTTAAATGGAAGCACAGCAATCATTCAGACCACCTAACTAAACAGAACACTGACTTCCATCTAAATAGTGGCCTCCGTAAAACCTTACTATTGTGTAGTTCGTCAACTACATCGCTTCTTGGCAATTCATCGAAGAATTTAGTTTGGTCTAATTTAGAATGGCATGGAAGAAGAAGAAGAGAAGAAGGCATTTAGAGTTCTGGAAACTCATGGACTGAAAATGTGAAAAGTTAGTTAAGCCTCGCACCAAAAAATTTAACGAAACGAAAACTATTGGACTTTAAAAACTTTGAAATGAGAAAGAAAGTTGACAAATGAATGTATACATTTGTTAGTACTTATAGGAGAATATCAAACAGGTTTAATGGAACTGTAGGTATATTTCCTAAATTATAAGAGTCGTACAACTGGGTGGCTGTCTGGACTCCTTCGCTCTTCATCAATTTAGAGGAGAGAGGAGAGGAGGAGAGAGGGGATGTAGTGGACCTATTACCTAAATGTGGAGAATTCACCTATGTAAAACAGAATTATTCCCTAATAAAGGAGGGCCAAACCGACCAGGTAGCGTCGTCCCTTCCACCCTCCTCCAAAAGGAGCAGGGTAGAAGGGGTTCCACATACGTATAAAAACCCGGCCTACGAGCCGGGAGGCTACATTTCATTTTACCTAACCTTGGCTTGAGTACTTACTCGGTCAGTTAGGGCTACCTATTTCCTTCCACTGAGGTGCCGCCGTCTTGATAGATCCAATACAGTACTTATCACCTCAGTATCCAAGGACCTCTCCTCTGTAGCAAGCAAATTGGTGCCGCAACCTCGAGAGGTTGGTACCGCCAATTTCGCGCACTACATCCCGCTCTCTTCCCAGCAAACAACTTTGGTGCTTCGGACGTTCGCGGCCGGCATCGCCAACTTTGTACGCTAATCACCTTCTCTTCCCAGCAAACAACTTTGGTGCTTCGGACTCTCGCGGCCGGCATGGCCAACTTTGTACGCTAACCTACAACAGCAAGCAAATTTGGTGCTTCGGACTCTCGCGGCCGGCATCGCCAACTTTGTGAGCTCAAACCTCAATTTTGATCAACTGACCAAAAGGGGTAAAAACGTAAGCGAATATCTCCCGTCAGGAGAGAAAGTTAAATAGTAGACGAATTTTCCCTCAGGAAATTCACTACACTAAAGATTGTTTCAATGCCTGATTTATTTTGGTAGATCTAGGCATGTCCAAATCTTGGAGCTGTGTGCTGAACAGGGGCAGCAGCTAATAGGACAGCGAGCCCCTCAGCAAATTAAAAAAAAATAATAATAATGATTGTAATAAAATCTCAAAATCCCTCCATCCTCATTTGAGTTTTGGAAAAAAACATGGGTACACTATATGAACCAACTTACGAAATAGACCTCCCACAGCCCTGTTATTGGCAATTCACTCACCTGAGATTGGAAAATACCGCCCAGTTCTCGATGTCTTCCAGTAAGCCGAATGATCTGAAGGCAATGCCGATGAGATACATTGGCACGACTTGTGGAAGGCCACAAAGGAGGAACACTTGACCGCTCAAGAACGACGCTATTATCATAGCTAGCAGTAGCACCAAACCCTGCAAAAACATATTGCGATCAATCAATGAAGTATATTTGGAAGCGTTAGTTTTTGGGTCCATTAAACCACGTTGTAATGGTCCATTAAACCACCCCACTCTAAGCGTTATTCCTTCAATAGCTACCTACTTAAAAATGAGTTTTCCAGACAAAGATTTAAAATTAAATTTGAATTTAGCAAAGCCTGATTCAATAAAAGTAAGGAGGAATACTTTAGCATCAATATTCATGCCAACATATGATTTCTCAGGTTACGCAATTAAAATATACCCCAAACTCTTGCAGAATGTATTGCCCAATAAAATACACACCTCAAAAGAATTGAGGGATCACTTTTTCTTGAAGAAGTCAGGGCCCCCCCAGATCCATCGGACAAAGTCCACGGCATATATCATGATTGGGTATCTAGTGGAGAGTGGATGCAGGTTGTTATTGTTTTTCTATCATAAACGCTGTGAGCGACCAGCGGTATCCAGTTCCAACATGAATCAAAACAGAATGAAATCCGAGTATTTTCGTCAAGAGACCACTCAGTATTCAAAGGAAATTCCATCAGTTTGTGAGTCGTTACTTTTTCTTTTCATTTCGTGACCCATGGAGGCTCCCCAGGGTCTCCTTCAGAAGACGATGTGTGTAGAGCAGTCACACTGCTGGAACCAGGGTGTCCGACCAGACTGTTCGGAATAGGCTGCGAGAAAGTGGGTTGAAGGCTCGTTGTCCCGTAAAAAAGCCTCGTCTTACGAACCGCCATAAAGCTGCTAGAATCGAATTCGCTCGTGAGCACAGGAGGTGGCAGCTTAGACATTCCTGTTTTAGCCATTTTTTGTTTTTACAGCAGCACGTTCAGGTTACACTTCAAAAGATTGTTTTCACCTCTCAGAATGTGTTTCTTAAAACGTAAATAAAAGGAAGAAATAGTTAAATATGACCAATATAAAACAATGAGGAATCTGTGATCAGTTCACTCAGTGATCCCTTAATTCTTTTGTAGTGTGTAAATAAGTTTTTTTAGCCTTTTGAAAAGTTGCCAAAACAGAGTTAGGTGTTGTTAGAATAACCGCGACAATATTTCTATGATCTATACATTCATGTTACCGATAGCAGGAAGCTACGGGCCACACCTGACTTTTATTATTGATTTCTCTATTCACAAGTAGGTAAGAACTTACATGGGGAACAATGTTCAGCCGCTGGCATAAGATAACGACTGACAGCCAGCATATAGACACTAGCAAGAATGTTGTCAGGATGTTGACGAAGGCTGGCGGCAGACAGTCCAGCTTGGGAAGTCTGTGGCGAGGCCGCCTGCAACACCAAGCAAAGCCCGTGCAATATAAACGTACACGAAGCAGTCGTAAGAAACAAACATTTTCCTCAATGTGCATTTACATAAATTGTACAATTTTGATTAATCAATACAATTTTTATAAAAATAGATAGTATGTACCCAATGTATCCTATATCATGCATTTTTTCTCATGTAAACCAATGTTGGAATTGAAGGTATCGTATTCTGAACCCATCAACGCCCATTAATGCCATTTGGCATCGCTGGAGAAGGTTCACGTTCCCTGTACATTTTCGGCACACTGAGGACTTTATTGTTGACTTATGACTCTTTTCTTCGCTTGAGTGTTGCTGAGTTCATATTCCGTTCAATCGAGTGTCGCAAGTCTTTCAGGATAGTTGTGTGTGGTTTTCAATATGGACCAGTTTGTCAACATCAAGTCTCTCCAGAATTCATTGCCATCATTATAGATGACATGTGTTTTTTTGTCGTTCTTTTAGAAGTTTTAAGGTCTCAAGATGTATTGTACATTAAAAAATAGTGAATAGGAAAATCGAGTTTACAATCAAAATTTAACCCCCCCTAAAAATTTCATGGTTTACGTTTCAAAGGGTGTAGAATCCAAATCTGCAGTAAAAATGTGTCCGTCCGTACGCCGTACGCACGATTTCTCCCAAACCGCTGGAGCAAAAAATCTGAAATTTTCAGGACCAATATTGGTCCGACAACATACCAATTCTGTAGCCAGCTCTCTCACTTAATTTAAAGTGCCACTTAGGGGTTGTCAAAGTTTTGTAAAATCCCTAAAAAAGTCAAGGCGGCCTAAATTTGGACTTCTTTTTGAAGAACTTTCCATGAGGAATCGAATGAGCCCTTCCCCAGATCCGTAGCTCAAATCATTTCCGATGTATGGCCCGATTTATGGTGCCAACATTTGCGTTATTTTGGTTTATTATTGTTTTTGTTTTGATTGCAGTAACCTAGTGATGTAGTGAACGTTGATACTGGAGTGAACTCCTAAAAGGGTTTACAGCCGATACACGGGTTAAAGTATTCTGATAACCATAAAAAACGCTGAAAATTATTTCACTGGGGTTTATTATTCAATTGGCTTGCGTTCATGATTTGATTTCTACTAAGCTTTGGAATGTCCTTGTGATAGAGCGATTATTGAATTTCAGGAGATATGCATAGAGCACGTAATTCTGTTCTCAACTAAAATACCTGTTTGGATTGATCAGTTGATCTTATTTGTGTGCCTCCTGAAATTCAATAATCGCTTCATCACTTGTGAAACACGCACACTCCGAAGCTTAGTAGAGATTCAAATCATGAACGCAAGCCAATTGAATAATGAACTCCAGTGAAAGAATTTGCAGCGTTTTTGTTCCTGTGATGAGAGTTTATCATTGTGATGCCATATGACATTGCAGGGCGTTATTGGGGTGATTGTCGAAAGCTACTCTCGAGGTGCCCAATCAGTTAATTTACCCACTACAGTATCATTTTAAAAATTTTAGACCCGGATTTTCTCTCCTGAACGCTTTAGGCATTCATTTTGGTTTGAAGGCAATGTTCCTTCGACATTAATGTTAACTTACCTAAACCTAATGTTCAAACTGACGAAGAGTCATGAAATGAAGAAGACGAAATTCAAGATACCTATCACTAATCTACCATGGAAACAATTGTTAGCTCCTGCTGAGACAATGGTAGTTAATATTTATTTATTTACAAAACGGGCTAACGCCCAATTACAGAATTTATAAAATATTACTGGTTTTGCCTATGTTGGAAGTGAAAAATGTTAACAATTTCGGTACGGAAGGAGTTAATTGATTGAGTGGAGACAAAGTTAAGAGTCGGGCTGTTTTGAAGTAGGTTATTGGCTAGACGAGGTATTCTATAGAGCGGTTGATTTCGAAGGTAATTGGTTGAAGCGAAGTTGAGATGAAAGGTAGGCGGGCTTCTGGAGTGGAAGGTGGGGACTTCTAGCTGGATTTCCGACACAAGGTGAGGGCAGTCGATGTTGCCGTTGATCAGGTTGAAGAAGAACAGCATATAAGTGATTTTACGACGTAAAATGAGAGTTGGTGGCCTTGTAATTATGACGATATGGTGATATGGGATTTTCTCCTGGATGATGGATGCGGTAGGTAATTCTAAATTCCTAGATATCGGCCCAGGAAACAAACAAAATAACGCAACCTAATTTTGGCAGTGCGATTGCAGAAACGTATCTCACTAAGCGTGCAGTTTCAAAAAAAGAAGTCCAGGACCTTCAGGAAGGTTTATTTCTCCAGATAGAATGCTGAATGATGTTGGATTTAACCGTAATGACCACCGAGTGACTCTTACTCCAGAGAGAAAGAGACGTGCTGCACCGAATAGTCATTTCCAGACAAGAAGCAATTGTCATTCGTGTTATGAAGGCTTATGCATCGATTGCTTCGTTCTATTTCACGCAAATCTCTGACTTCCTTCGCAGTAGACCAACTCATGTTCGTATGTTTTCCCCTAACAATAGTGTGTGATTAGTGCAACTCTTACCAGTTTACATAATTGCAGTTTTTATCTTGTAGAACCTATCCCTACGGAAGATAAAGACTACTATGTAGTTGTTCCGAAGTTAGAAATCTCATCACCCATGTTATAAGCGCCCGGTGATGCCATACGGCACACAGCCATTTACCTAAATTGGAGATAGTTCGTATTTTTTAAATATTTTCCCTGGTTTTCTGATGTCCAACTGTGCAGCCTTGCAAAATTTCATTAAATTTTTCGAACATAAAAAGATACGGGTATTCATGGGTTAATAATGTACAAAGTGTTGTGTGTATGAATGCAACCAAAATTCCGATATGTTCTACCTTTAAATCGGAACCTATTTATAATGACAACTCTCTATAATATCAGAATCATATCGATCCCTCGAATGCCGTTCTAGAGAGATCGAATATACCTGAAGAAAAGCACTGATGGATTTGAGTATCCCAAATCTGCTTCAGCACCGTTCACTTTCGAGACAAAACACAGCTAGAGAGCGCCGAGAAGGATGTGTCCTACAGCAAGTTTTTGTTCATCTACAAACTTCATAAAATAATCGCTACTAATAGGTACCTACAAGGTACTTACTTTTTGTTTTTGTGATGCTCACCATATTTCCCTTGATCGAAAACGATAGCAACAACATCTTGATCTGGAAAGAAAAATAGACATTTTTTTAATGTGGTTTTGTTTCCGAAAAATTCAGGTCGGGACACAGCATTTTCTTATTCGTGACATGAATCTGAAGATGATAGAAATGTTTTGAATATTCTAGCTGAATTAGCTTCTGAGAAACATTATTCATTACGAAATAGCAGGTTCCTATATTTGTGCAAAATAAGTATATAGGAGAAAGAACTGATGACGAAAAGCGGTCCGTGTGGGTCCATTCGGTTCATTGAAGTTATGTCTTCGTATTTATAGCCGATACACGGGTTGAAGTATTCTGATATCCACAAAAAAAACGCTGCAATTTCTTTCACTGGGGTTTATTATTCAATTGGCTTGCGTTCATGATTTGAATTTCTACTAAGCTTTGGAGTTTGCGTGTTTCCCAAGTGATAGAGCGATTATTGAATTTCAGGAGGCACACAAATACGATCAACGATCACTCCAAATAGGTATTTTGGTTTAGAACCGATTTAAGTGCTCTATGCATATCTCCTGAAATTCAATAATCGCTCTATCACCCGTGAAACACGCACACTCCAAAGCTTAGTAGAAATTCAAATCATAAACGCAAGCCAATTGAATAATAAACCCCAGTGAAAGAATTTGCAGTGTTTTTAAAAATCACCCTCGAAGAAGATTTTTGCTATTCGATTAAAAAGACTTATAAAGATTATAGTAAACCAAATATTTGCTGGCGATTATCACGATGAAATGGACTTCATTTTTAATCCGGTGACTAGGAATATCCCAATGCTGCGAAAAATCTGTACGTGATGCAGCAAAAAGTTTACTAGATTTAAATTCAGAGAAACCAAAATCGTAAAACAGTCACAAGATTCGGAGCAGTTTGAAAAAAGTGTTCATTTATGTGCCTGTGTTGTGATGGGTATCTGTCTTATCTAGAAACTCATTTTTTAATTCAATCATTTATCGGAGGAGAATACTCAGTTATTCGATCCAATGAGGATTTATTTCGGAGAATAATAAATCAGTGTCAAGAGATAATCACGTTTTTGCTGTATCGATTAGATTCCTGCTACGACGTTAACATAACCCGGTCTATTCTGTTTATTTTGGCGACAAGGTCATGTGTGTCTGACGTCCCCGACAGGAAAATGGTCACGAAATATGTGACACGACAGGGATACAAAGAGACGCTAGATGCGTGTTGGCAAGTACTTACCTGATTGTACACTAGATAGCTGTGTTTATGTAGTTCCGGACTTTATTTATGTGAGGTCTATGATAATGACGAAAGGATAACTTGACCAGAATGCGTTTTATGGTCGTATACCTAGTAAGAATTACTGAATAGTTTCAGTACAAATTAATTTACCTTTTGATGTCTATACATCGGCACATGGAGAAATTTGGCGTCCCATTTTCACAAGACAGAATTAAAACACCCTTGATGTTACTCATACTGCTCTTAGGAAAGCGTGCATGTATAAATTTCCCTCAGATGAGAAACTAGCGATGTCCCTTCACATTGAAACATCCAATTTGTTACTTTTCTGCACTGAAATAGCTCACAAAGTTCTGCACGTTTTGAGATCAATTTTCATTCCAAATCGTTTAATATGGGCTCACTCAGCTGATCAACACGCTCTCATCAGATGATGTAACACTCAACATATTCAACAGTGCATCGAGCTCTTCACAAAATGACAAAATCGATGGAACGGGTTCACGCGGAACGAGATCGTCTCAAGGTCTGAGGTTTTTTTCTTTCCGGACGCCTCATTGTGTTGCTAATTGTTGAGCAGACGCGGAGCAACCGGGTTCAAGTGCTCTGCTCTTGTTCCCTTGCAAAGCCATCAACAAAATCACTGGCTGTGTCCATAGATGGAGATCATCATTTCGTTGGTGCCCCGAAACGTTGACAATTTAGATGCCACACAGAAGCTGCTGAATGATACAACACCACTAACTTGGCAAGGTTTGAAAAGAAACGCCTTGGATCTAGCAGGATCTCACGATTGTATCCTCTTCTTCACCAATGTGTCGCTTTTAACGAGAAAATTCGCACCATCGGATTTCGTTACCAAAACCTTCGGAACCCTAAAATCTGCTGGAGTAGCAGATGTTGGAACTAAACAGTATAACTCTCTAGTAACTGACTCTCACGATTGTACGTGGGTCGTTCTCATTTCTTCAATAGGATGTTCGCTTTTAACGAGATCGTCCTAATACTCGCACCATATCGGATTTCGTTACCTGGTTTAACAAACCTTCAGGAGCGTTAAAATCTAACTCCAGTAGAAAATGTTGGAACTAAAAGGAAATAACTTGAAAAAGAAAAACAAGGAATGGCTGGACTTATAAGTCTCGCTAGAAACAGCCAACTTAGTTGACTGAATATGATCACAATGACTCTCCGATTTTTTAGAGGACGTTTTTGAGTTATTTCACTTTTGGATTTTTCTCGTGTTTTAACTTACGTCATTTATCATTATTTTTAATTAAAGCCGGACCCATTATATCCGTTTTTCTTCGTTGTGTTACTTAAAGGAGATGAGCCTAAAAATAAATCAAATTTTGAAAAAAAAAAATTTGTTTAATGGCTCATTAGTCCACCATAATTTTAATGATACGTTTGAACATTTAAAAATGCGCAAATGGGCTTTCCAATATATTTAATTTTTGTTGTTCTGGTTTGACAATGATTTTATAAAAGAAAAAAACGTGTATTTTCGCAATTTTGGAACGGGTGTGTGAATTACCTTTAATAATGTGAAAATTGAAAGGAATTACGGCTGCTTTTTTTAAAAGCTAAATACTTGAAAAAAATCTTAAAAGCGAATAAACTCAAAAGTCTGCCGCTAGAAAAAAAAGTCTCTCTGAGGTACTTTTTGTTGGAAACTCAATTTCATATAGTTTATAAATAGTACTTAATTAAAAAATATATAAATGAATTACCTATTCAAAATTGTTCACCAAAACAGTAATATAATAACTGAACTAATAATAATAAAATAATTGAATTTTATTGCTCAATAATAAATGAACAATTTTTTATTATTGAAATAATAATGAAATAATTGAACAGTAATAAACCTAGGTATGTGTGATAATTCGCAGGGTTTTTTCCATGCGTTATAGAATAGTAATAAATAATAATAAAAGAATAGAGGTTTAATCAATGATTAATCGTCTAGGAATTAATTTAATATGAACAAACAAATTCAATATAAGTATTGCATTTGGTTATGTCAATGTTTGTGATAACCCGAGGCATAATTCAATTTATTATTGAATTAGAACGGATATATCCGGAATGGGAATAATGCGTTTCGTCTAGTCGGATCAACTGTCACAGCGTATGTTTCATTCTCCCTCATACTCCTAAGCACCTTGTTTTGAAATTTTCGTTTTGAATAACTGTTGCCGAATTTTCGTGGGAACCAGAAATATTTCAACGACTTCAAAATTTGAAGAAATATGTACCTAAAGACATTCCCAAAATTTCCCTGATTGATGAAGTCCGGCTCGGAGCGTATTTCACAACTAACTAATTCTACCATGGCTGCAACTTCAGGTAGAACATTACATTATTATCAAATTGTAACAAAACATAACTCGCAATATTGTTAACTTTATCATGTTACGTGGTTCATTTCAGAATGATAAATATAAATACAGTAACTGTAAAAATGTCCTTACCTCTCACAAGGGGCTGTTGGACAGCAGGAACTGGCTGCATGCTGCTTGTCGGTCTGTCGCTACCCGATCAAGAAAACCAAAGATCTCACTGTTCCGAGAAGAATATAATTTTCTAGTCTATTCCTCCTCCTAACTGTGTAAGAGACAGTTATCAGTCTCATACTCGGCTTTCGCACTCCGCCATTTCATAAATTTATACAAATTATCTTTGTACATGTTTGGTTCTAATTCATTGGTAAAGATCGTCTGTAAAACTGTAGACACTTCAGTTATATAATATCGAAATATCCTAACAATATTATTTCATTCAATTTATATTGAAGAGAAACGTTACACGGCACCTCAGCTTCCGTCACTTAACCAGCTTTCACAGACAGCATTTATGGCACAGCCGGTCTTACGTTATATCCGGACAATTAAAAAGAAGTCAAAGTTGGAAAAAGTGGGATGTTTAGAGTGAAAAAACCTTTAGGAGCTACTGTTTGCTGCAAATTCGATGCCGACTACTTAAATGAAATTGTTTCCCTATCATTACCAACTCTTCCCTTTCGTCTCTTTCCTCGCTGTATTTCCTTCAACATGGTTTCCCTATTACATATTTCCATTCATCATGGTGCGCTATAGCTATACCACGAGTGAGGATGTTGACATGACTTTTGTGTACGGTTTTGCCAAAGGTAATGCTTCTGAAGCAGCAAGGGAGTATGCTCAGCGGTTTCCCGACCGACGGACTCCATACGCACAGAAATTTCCAGGGTATGTCCCTGTGCTTTATTATGAAGGTGCTCGTTTTTGTGTTCGGGATTACGGTGATCGTGCTCACACTCTTCTGTGTACAACTCACACCCTTGCGAACACGTCGGATATTTGGAGGAAAAAATATTGGTAAATGGTGGTTGTTTATGTCACTAGTCCTCTCTTTATCTACTAAACTATCTTTTTTTGATCTACTAATCCTTTTCTTTTTGTCAGTTCTTTTTGTTTGGTTACTACTACCTACCAGCTATGTTCAATAGCTATTGGCAAAACCGTACACCAAAATCATGTCAACATACTCACTTGTGATATAGCTATAGCGCACCATGATGAATGGAAATATGCTATTGGGAAACCACGCTGAAGGAAATACCGCGAGGAAAGGGAAGAGTTGGTAATGATACGGAAGCCTGGTTTGATAAGGGTCCGTAGTGTCAGCAAAAAGATTAATGCAACTCATTGCGATCAATCGTAAATGAACACAAACAACAGCCGTCTCTCGGCTCTTCGATTATCTTGACTTTGGCCGGACAGCTTAGGAATACCGTGGAGGCTGTTCACAAACGAACGGGTATATACATCCGACGGAACTAACTCAAATCGTCACTTGAGAGGTATGTCGTTGTCACCATTCGAATCAGCTAGAAAAGTTACGTATATCCCGTCTCCAACCTTTTTTCATCCAGACTAGAAAAAACCTAAATTTCAACACAAAAGACGCAGTTTTTTTTTTTTTTTTTTTGCAGTTAAACACCATTTCCGTAACTAAAAATATTTTTAAAAACCAAAACGACTACACCGTTGGAAAGCTGACATCTCGGCGCACGTTTTACCAGGCCTGCACAGTTCTGCGTCAAGCATTCATGGGGTTGCTATACAAGATGAAAAGCAGGCGATTTCAAGATTTAAACATAAATGATATCTTTAATGCAATAAAAAATATATTTTTGACATAAAATAGAGAGGAAATTTCCAATGGTACCATCAAATTTGAGCTATCTCCAAAATTGAGGGAGTTATGACAGTTTTAATGGCATAAAATCGAAAACACGAAAAATCTCATGAATCGCGAATAACTCGGAAACGAGGCCTCTAAAAAAAATTGCTAAGAGGCACTTTTGGTCGGAAATGAGTTGTAAAACACGTACGAGTCGGTTTGTGCATAGCTAGTATATTCATATTAGACTCAATCTGTGGTACATCATCTAAACCCCGAGTGGTCTCATTTGATTTAGAGAACTAATTTCTATCCTAATCAATAAAAAAAAAAAAAAAATACCGTTTTACATCAGAAAATTTTGAGATTCAATCTTTTGACAGATTAGCTTTTAAATATAATCCCTTAGGGTTGATTGATCAAGAAGCAGAGATTTTTGGCACGTCTCAGATTAATTATGGACTTCTGGGCAAAATGTAAAACTCGGTACAGTAGTTTCCGAGAAAAGCTTCTTTTTTATTCAATTTTTGAAATCTAAGTTTTTTGAAACAGCTTTTAAGGGGTGTTAATTTTGGTTTATTATTCAATAATAAACCATTGTAATCGCTCTTGAAAAAACCACCCCTGAAATTTTCATGGTTTGCGTTTCAAAGGGTGTAGAATCCGAATCTGCCATAAAATTTTTCCGTCCGTCCGCCGTACGCCGAACGCACGATTTCTCCCAAACGGCTGAAGCAAAAGATCTGAAATTTTCAGAAAAATCCATGTTGGTCCGGGGACGCCCCAATTCTTGAGCCAGCTCTATCACTTAATTTAAAGTGCCCTTTAAGGGTTGTCAAAGTTTTGTAAAATCCCTAAAAACCTCAAAAAAAGTCAAGGCGGCCTAAATGTATACTTATTTTTAAGAACATACCACGAGGAATCGAATGAGCCCCTCCCCAGGTCCGTGGGTGAAACCATTCCCGATGTATGGCCCGATTTATGGTGCCAACATTTGCGTTATGTTGGTTTATTATTGTTTTTGTGTTGATATCAGAAACCTAGTGACGTAGTGATGTAATAATGTGGATACTGGAGTGAATTCCTAAAAGGCTTTGTAGCCGATACACGGGTTGAAGCATTCTGAAACCATAAAAAACGCTGCAAATTCTTTCACTGGGGTTTATTATTCAATTGGCTTGCGTTCATGATTTGAATTTATACTAAGCTTTGGAGTGTGCATGTTTCACAGGTGATAGAGCGATTATTGAATTTCAGGAGGCACACAAATATGATCAACTGATCAATCCAAATAGGTATTTTGGTTGAGAACAGATTTACGAGCTCTATGCGTATCTCCTGAAATTCAATAATCGCTCTATCACCGGTGAAACACGCACACTCCAAAGCTTAGTAGAAATTCAAATCATGAACGCAAGCCAATTGAATAATAAACCCCAGTGAAAGAATTTGCAGCGTTTTTAAAGATAACAATCACAAAGGTTTACTTATAATTGAAAATAATATTTATAAAATCAGATGTCTAAAATATACAGTAGAACGAACTTGATCGATACAGAGAAATCTACGTAATTCAGGAAGGCGGTGTGGTTTTTCCAAAATGGCAGTGTGTTAGGACGGGTTCGTATTACAAAGTTTCCCCTCCCCCTCATCCATATTGAACATGTATTACCAATATTTTGTCCTAGAAATAGGCCGTATTTGTGGTTCTGGGGTATTTGTGAATTTTAAACCGATTTTTGACAAACATTTCTGGTAATTTCCTAGAGAAGACTAAACAACTAGATGTTACGAGTATTTCTGAAGGGAATCTCGTTGAGTTTGCATCCAAATGTTTCAAACTCCCTGAGAACGGTGATTGTTTGTTACCGAGAGAGTTTAATGCTTCGTCACGAAGACAAGCGTAACCGTAACCTTGCTGAATTCGTAAAGAACAACATCCAACAAACTGAACTAAATGCTGATACCAGGAGAAAATTGGATCCAAACAAGTAGATCTGAACAGTCGCAAATGCGAAAAACAGGATCTCTCCAGTATGAACGAGTTATGAATTCTGTAACTTCCTCATTTGACGTTTTATTACGGAATCCGTGGTTACCATAGGAAACAGAATTCATATTGAACAACTTTTAAGGGTGACAAAAGTTTTATGGTGGGTTGTTCTGTCGTAAAATAGGAAAGTATACTAAACTATACCTACTGGTAAGAAATGCGAACATTTCAGGGACATTCCTATCCGGTTTTTGAATTATTACAAACGGTCATAATTGAATGACCGGGCAGAACAAGGTGGTAAGCGAAATTTTTGATGGAATGGAGGTTGGATTATCGTACCAACAAATTTGGCAATGTGGGAATATTTTGGCCCCATTAAATATCGTAAAGGCAGGAACTTGAGAGGATCGTAGCCGGTAAACGTGCCGTACTAAGAGAAAGGAGGTAACCAAGAAAAATGGCCAGTGATTATCTGAATATACAAATTTTGTGGGTTACCCCTGGTTGTGCCCATGGACGTAACTAGGGGGGGAGGGCGCAAAATAGGCAAAAAAGTGACAGTTTACCAAGTTCTTTTAAATATTATGACAGTTTGGAGTAAATTTGAAAATATTTACTAAAAGGAAAAACAATATAAATAAAGAATGCAATAGGCCTACAAGAAAGGACAAAGGCGATAGAAAACGTATACTTCGCGAGGCGAGAAGTAGCCTTGAGGGACCATATGCAGGGTAGTTGACGAGGCGACTCTACTCCATTAGAACTTTTGGTTTATATTTGAAAAAAAAACGGCCTCCGTGATGCCTATCCCAATATAACCACAGCTTTGAGAATTTTTCGTACAATACCCGTGTCTGTTGCATCGAATGACAGAAGTTCTAGTAAACTGAGGATAATGAAAAACTACATCAGGAACTTGACAGGCCAACAACGACTAACCAACTTGGCCATCATATCAATAGAGCACAAAATAGCTTCAGCACTATCTTTTGATGATATCATTAAAACATTTGCAGCAAAAAAAGCCCGACAATTTTCATTTTAAAGTTTGGTTAGGGCTTTCATTTTGTACAAAAATTTATTTATCATCTATTAGTTTGTTAAATTTAATAGAAATTATATGGTATTTTACATTGAGAACTTATTTATCAAACCTTCCTCCCTCCTTTTAGTAAAAGAGTTTATACATAGTGAATAAATCAAATTAATTATATTTATATTTTGGTTCATTGGTATATTAAGATGGTATGAGTCATGAGAAATCGGGCAAATTTATTTCTTGCCCCGGGTGAAATACGGTCAGGTTACGTCCCTCGTTGTGCCGTTGATTCAATTATCAACACTTATAAACAATTTTTTATTTTAAACTAGTCCGGATTCTTGATTGGTCAAAAGAAAACACGAAAATTTGAATGAGTAGGTATGAACAGCACATCCCAACATTAAATTCAAAACTTCTGAGGTTTGTTGCACAACTAGATAGACCAAAATTTGAGTAGACAAATAAATGTTGTTCAAATAATCATGAAAAACCGGAAAACATAGTGAAAATGTAGCGATTTATAATTTATTACCCCCTCCAACCACAACTTTTCTTAATGAAAATTGAATGTGCTGAAATATTTTCAAATTCTAAGCCAAAATCTAACTGATCACGAAAAGAACGTTAAGAATTGGTCCATTCTCGCTTTAGCGGCAATTGAAAGGATCGGATATTACCCCCTCCATTCTTTCTCCTGTCGAAAAAAGGGAAATTTTGGGATTGGACAAAATAAGAATCATGAAAGTCTGATGAGAATTGGGGGTGTTGACATCTCCGGCTGGCACCACAATGATTCTTCCTTTAATGTTGATTGAAACAGAGTTTAACGTGACGACATTAAAAAATATATTACACCACTGGATAGAACGTAAATAATAATGAACTTAATAATTAATGGTTTGTTTTGCTATTTGAAAATTAATAAACGACAATGACAGTGCTCGAACATCGTCCGTGATTTTGGCGCCGGCGCGCGGCATTGGTGTTGGCAGCGGAACTACAAATTTAAAATTTTTCACTTCAAACTGTTCATGTTTTTATGTATTTTACTATATTATTAATATTACCATTGAGAAAACGATGTTACCTACGTAAAGAATCTCAAGAAATATGTATACACGTTTTGAATTTGCCTATTGGGTTTGAATTGTTTCAACACCTGTATACATAAGTCTTCTTTTAATTTTAAATAAAATAAGGGGTGTTTACGAGTATTTTATACATTTTTGTTTTGGGGAGGGGGTACTAACTTACATGGGGGGTCTGGTTCTAAGTTTGTTGGGGGAGGGGGGGGTGCGTCATGAAGCTTAGGGGGTACGGTATTGCTGTCACTGGCTTCCTCGTATCGGTATTCATTTCGTAGCCAATTATGAAGAAGAGTTGTCCGGATAAGATGTACGTCACCGATACTATGAAGTCATTGGTCAAGAAGGACAGCAGCCTCGATCACGGCGGCGTCGGTGAAGGCCAAATTCTGAAAGAACTGGTCTCAAATTCGGTAAGGAGGAACTCCATGTACGATATGTGTGATAGGCTGTCAAAAATAGAGCGATCAGAGATTCTTGCGTTCGAAGGGGCTTTAAATAGTCTGACACAAAAAGATATGACCAACATCAAACTGAGAAATGCAAGTGGATTTTTGGATAAATTTAAAAATGAATTCATTATGGAGAAACTTATTACTACCTTCAAAGGAGGACATTTGGAACGAGCTGAATTTGTAAAATGTGTAACTGGACACTACTACAGGAAAAAGAATTCTTAAAGCCTGAAGATAATACGTTACGTGAAGATACCTCACTGGTTAATGTTGAAGATAAAGCTCTTTTTACGCTTTTATACGTGACAGATTTTTGATGTTTTAACGAATTCTGAATCTTTGGGGTAAGGCTGAACACCTCCTGATTCGCTTTTGTTTCAAAACGGTTTTAATCTCTGTTTAAAAGCTTGCCAAAAAGTAGGTTTTATATCGAAATGGTTTATAAACATCCCGTTGTATTCAGTCTTCTCGTTTATATCAAAGTGGCTTTTTATCCATCCGTTCATGGCATGTTAGAAGCCTATGTCACATCGAAATGGCTTATATCCAAACTAATATTTCCCGCTTCAAATGCGAATGTGATTCATATCCTAGCAGGTAGAGGGAAACACTTGGTAAATTTTAAAAGTAATAAATATCTTTTAATTTCATATTTTTATATTTTTTAATACCCTACACTTGTGTGCTTTTCTCAATCTACCGAGAATGGTCGACTAAATTAAACCTTAACGTCCGGCGGAGCTTCAACACACATCGTCAGGTAGGAAGAAGAAGCCGTCGGAGTTAGTAAAACCCCATGAATAGGAGGCAGACACAGAGAGATGTACATCTAACCGGCTCCCACGGGTTCGGTCTTACAATGGTCTGAAACGGATTTGAATTGAATTCTGTTTCTCACGTTTGGGTTGACACACACCCTCCTGCATCAATTCCAACAGGCCTCCCTCAACTGACGATGCCTCCCTTCAGAGGGACGTTCTAAAAACCTGTTTTTGTGAAACGTTTTTTGGGGATCGGGCTAGAAGAAGCTGTTTTGGGTATAGGAACGTGATGTGTATTCGGAATAGGAATAAAATTTCCAATTCAAATAGCTCATAAAACAATTTTGTCGCCCTGGAATTTTATTCCGTCACATTGGGAAACGTGGCGAGAAGATATTCGTTTTTGGTATCTTTGTGCACCTAAAGGCAACGAAATTGGGTTGTACCTAATTCACACTCGACTTCCGGCGGATTTTGAGGGCACTGACCAACGTGAGGCGACGGGTTTCGGTATTTTCGAGCGCCCGCGATCCGCCTACGACCGTCCGCACACTTTTTCGGGACCGGGTACCAACTGACGCTTTGCGAACCAGCTGGAGGTTCAACTCGCCGCGGTTCATGCCCTTCCACAACACAACTACTCTACTCCCCCTCCACTCACATTCCATCTCCATCACCACGCCTCACGCGCGACCCTCCAACACTCGAAATGAAGTTGACGTTCTACTGACATTGAAAATCCAATAAACGCTTGAAGAGCTGTCACTCGAGCAGGTACCTACTTAGCTGACGCACCGAATTAAACGATGTACTCAAAACTAACTTTTATCGAAAACCTCTCGAGCGAAACCCCTTATCGGTGTCAGATAGTCAAACCATTCGTATAGCGTGACCTCGTAACTGAAGTTCTGCAATTAGCAAATTGTCGAGAAAAAACTAAACTAATTGCAGAGGCTCGACATCGAATAATTACAACAGTCTACGGGACAAAATCGGGTCCCTGTAGAAACATTCTAGGGTATTTCCTGTAATTTTTGTGTACTCCAACTTGCCGGAATCTTTTTATCTGTTCCAGTGGTTTTTTGAGGCTGGTGAATTCGGAATAGATAGCCTGTTTTTGGTTGCTTCGAATACTTGGGGACTTTTTAGGGAGTTATTTGGACCTTTCTTCACATTTTGCAGTGATCACCGACTTCATTCTAACTTCTTCAAGAGAACTGATCTTTTATTAAATTCTTTGCAGATTCCGCATCAATACTCCACTACAGTCTAAAACCTCAAAATATAAATAAAAAACACAGGACAAAATCAGATTTATTTCCTTTTAGGTAGGTATATTGGTTTATTATTAGATTGGTTTGTAATCGCTCTTGAAAAAAAAAGTTTAACCCCCCCCTGAAAATATCATAGTTAACGTTTCAAAGGGTGTAGAATCCAATAATAAAAAAATTTCCGTCCGCTCGCCGTACGCTGTACGCACAATTTCTCCCAAACGGCTGGAGCAAAAAATCTGAAGATTTCAGGAAAAATCCATGTCGGTCCGACAACGCTCCAATTCTTTAGCCAGCTCTCTCACTTGATTTAAAGTGCCCTTTAAGGGTTGTCAAAGTCTTGTAAAAACTTTTGTAAACACCTCAAAAAAAGTCAAGGCGGCCTAAATTTGGACTTTTTTTGAAGAACTTTCCAGTAGGTATGCATGCTCCGTCGTACGAAATTTAAAATTTTCAAATAGAATATTTTTCCATTGTAATCGATCTTGAAAAAACGCTGCAAATTCTTTCACTGTGGTTTATTATTCAATGATTCATGATTTGAATTTCCACTAAGCTTTGGAGTGTTCGTGTTTCACAGGTGATAGAGCAATTATTGAATTTCAGGAGACACACAAATACTGATCAATCCAAATAGGTATTTTGGTTGAGAACCGATTCAAGTGCTCTATGCATGTCTCCTGAAATTCAATAATTTTTTCTCTACTCGCCCCAAAAAGTCCTGGGAAAAAATGAGGGGTGACGATTTGAAAGCTTAGACTTTTCTGAACAGAATGAGAGCAACCACGACTCAAAAAAAATTGAAGCTAAGAGAGCTACAACTATGTAAAGTTGTTCAACTAAAAATCGAGGCTTCGATACTCTTTACATAGAATTGTATTTGGCTACTATCCAAAAAAAAAAAAATCATCTTAACATTTCATCTGACTTTCTACTGTACTTCCGTCACATTCTGTGATAACATTCGTTGTGATGCTTGGGTCTGCGGACTTCGAATTAAAATAGTTTAGTTTTGACGAATTTCCAAGGAAATCGCAATTTTGGACAGGAAAGAAGCGTTTTATCGGAAAAACGGATTTCAGATTCGTGTTCAACACCAAACAATATTCCTCGTGGCGTAGGGTTTATAAGGGTTAAAAATGGTCTCTGACTTATTGAAGATATTGAATTAGTCAATATCTTTGACGAATTTTCATTGGAATCGCGAATTACATGAAATCGGAGAGGACATGAAAGAAGCGTTCTATCCAAAAACTCACGTCAAATTCATGTTCAGCACCTCGAAATACCCCTCATAGAGTGTTTTATAACGATCGAAAATAGTTCATTTTTGACGAATTTCCCTGAACAATCGCGATTTTAGGCATGAAAGAAGTGTTCGATCGCAAAACGGATTTCAATTGGATTTTTACACGTCTACGTTTGTACGTAGGTCCCTAGTAGTACAGCTCAATTTCGAAAGTCTGAAAATTCACGTAGGAGAGTTATCCAGTAAGTTCAGATAGGTACAATAAATCTTTCTGTCCTAATTTACACCTTTTTTCGATGTTTTTCCACATTGGTATTGCAAACAATCATCATCATGAACGTCTATCCTAAAGGAAGGGTGCTGGTAAGTTCACTTCTTGTGCACAAGAAATTAGTTCCATAAATTCAATAAATGAACTCGACGTTCCTTCGCTGACGGTTGGCTTCGCTACTGATTCCGACAGACGATCAGCTCAATCATTTAGTGGCCTCGCGGAAGATGCCAAACTTTCAATTTATCGTTGACTTCTCAATTGGGGTTAAATAACAAGAACGCGAACTCGGTCACTTCATTTCAATTTAGGTTTCTTCTTTTTCACAATCTGCACGAATTGCTCTCTTAGCTTAGAATGAATGTGCATGGTTACGAAGCATTGATTGGTTCAGGCGAGGATGGCAAACATCATTCTGCGGCAATTCAAAAATCATTGAAAATTATTATTGACTAAAGAACTTCGTTCAATTAGCCGAACAATCCCTGAAAATTTCATCGAAATGGGTCAAGAACTCCCGGAGTTATGCGCGTAACAAGGATTTCGTTTACGCATGCGCAGAGACTACTATTGATCCGGGGGTCATGAAACCTATAGGGGACCATCTACACCCCAACCTGCACAATCCCTGAAAATTTCATAAAAATCGGACTATAACTTCGTGTAGTTTTGCCCGTAACAAGGATTTGCTGACAGACAGACAGACAGACAGACACACAGACAGACAAGGAACCAAAATTGTTCAGAAAGGTCTAAAACACAAAATGCGAGTGGAATTTTTGATTTTGGAGACAAAAAAAATTTTCACATTCCGAAAGTGAAAACTCGGAAGCAATAGTGGCACTGCCTGGGGTATGGGAGGTTCGCTGTTGGTTTGTACCTTCCTTGCCATTTCTAAGGAGGTAGTTATGTGCATGACAATTTTTCCAGGGTTTTCCGTAGATTTTCATGGACGTTTTGGTATTAAAATGTTCGAGCTTGTAGATTGTAAATCCGCGGAGTCTGTCATCAACTGTTCTTTATTTCATTGAGACTGGCAACTCCATGTTCCTATACGTGGAATTTTCCAAGTTTTTTCTTGGTTTCCCCCCCCCCCCCCCTGAAAATTTCATGGTTTACTTTTCAAAGGGTGTAGAAGGGTGTAGATAGAGCGATTATTGGATTTCAGGAGATATGCATAGAGCACGTGAATCTGTTCTCAACCAAAATACCTACCTATTTGGATGGATCAGTTGATCATATTTCTGTGCCTCCTGAAATTCAATAATCGCTCTATCACCTGTGAAACACGCACACTGCAAATTCTTTCAGTGGGGTTTATTATTCAATTTTATTCATTTGAGTTGCATTCATGATTTGAATTTCTACTAAGCTTTTCAGTGTGCATGTTTTACAGGTGATAGAGCGATTATTGAATTTCAGGAGATATGCATAGACCACGTAAATCGGTTCTCAACCAAAACACCTATTTGGATTGATCAGTTGATGATATTTGTGTGCCTCCTCTACATCAGTCTACCTTTGGCTACATCGTTTAAATTTGGATTTGGGGAAGTTTTAACGCAATACGAGTGCTAAAGTGACTTGATAAATTATAGATGTTTTTATTGTGGGGGGTTATTGAGGTTCAATAACAAAAAAACTCTGCAAATTCTTTCACTGGGGTTTATTATTAATCAATTTCATTCATTTGGCTTGCATTCCTAATTTGAATTTATACTGAGCTTTGGAGTGTGCGTGTTTCACTGGTGATAGAGCGATTATTGAATTTCAGGATATATATATAGAGCACGTAAATCGGTTCTCAACCAAAATACCTATTTGGATTGATCAGTTGATCATATTTGTGTGCTGAACTGCACTGAGCCCTAGCTGAACGTATTCTATATTTCGTATTCCATTCCGCGTGGTCTACTCAATGCGGTTTTTAAATGTTTTTATTCAACTTCCGCTTAGTTGGGGGCGGCATAATGCGGTAGCGGCGTTAAAGCTAGTTGATTTAAAAACGGATGCGTTATGGCTAACCACAGTAGAGGAATGATTCAGCAAAACGCAACGTTTCCACTTTTGAACATTTTTCGGAAAACGCAGAAAAGCTATAACTCATAATCTAATGAGTTATTTCAACAGCTTGAGAAGTCATTACTTAGCTTTTATGGGACACATTTCACAAATCATATCAAATTGGGAATGATGATGATATTGCGTTGGAATGATGACACTGCCCTATACGATCGTTGATAGATTCTGGATCTCTGATATACAGTACACTTTGAAACTTACCGTTAGTTATAGCTTCCCGGTCCGAGCAATGGAACAGTTTATGAAATGTATAAGATTTGAGTCTTCTCGCGTGGAACTGTGCTGGGCCTGTAATCCAGATATCCGTGTATCAAAACCACACTATGCTACCATGTGACAATTCAGTTATTGCAGTGATTAAGTTTTCTACTGTCATTACTATATTTTAGTATATTTTCATATAAGTTTTGAGAAAGGTTAATAAGTAAGGCACAGAAATAAATTGCTGGAAATATTTTAATTCTGATTCGTTTTATTGATCTCTGATAGAAAGATATTACGGGAGGATGTATGACTAATTTAGGGTCAAGGGAACATTGTTGGTTTACGTTGCAAGAGACGTAGGTTTCAGTTGTTGTCTAACTTATTGGACCAAATCTTAGAAAAGTTATCTCAAAAATTAAACATCGATCTGGGTTGTGCCACAAATCTTGGCATCTTGATATATCAACTTTGAGGGATTATGTCCGAGAATTGAAATTTCAGACGTTCCTAAAACGATAAGGATTCCAAAAGAAAGGACCCTACTTGTATGTTGAGTACCCTTTTAGTTCAATAAATTGCTCAAGTGTATCGAAAATTGCTTTAGAACGTGGGAGGCATTGTTTAAAAAGTTAAACTTATACTTCAAAACGTTGAGAGTAGAATTGATTCAGGCGTCTCCTAGAGAATTTTTTTTTTTTTTAATGATTTAACTTACTAGTGGACGGTAAGCGGGACCTACTCTACTCTGCAACCAATCTGAAGGAGAAATTTCATTGAAAATATTCGTTTTTGTGTCCATGTTGATCAATGTTAATCCCACATCAGACCCTCCTTTAAACCAATGAAAAAAACCACTGATTGAATGATTTTTAATATCAATCAGTAATAACCCTTCAATCTGACAGTTCATGGGTGCTGTATCAAGTTTAGCTAGCGGCATTGGGTTCACAGTTGTAGCATCCAGTTCATGTACGTTTCCCTTGTTTATTATTTGGTTCCCTGTTTAGAGTCTTGTTCAGGGATGATGTTCCCTTATTCGTTAAAAATTACATACAATTTTTCGTATAACAGTTCGTAATTTCCTTACCCTGTAGTACCACTACGTTGAATTGTGAATTCAATGCCAATTCTCTGATATGACAAATGTAGGTATTTGAATTGTCTAATTTTGTATTAGTTATTTATATCATCTAAAATGTTTATTCTTTCCTTGTTATTTATTAAAAAAGTGTACTAAGACTCACAAATATTACCAGTAGTATCCAGTACTGTGACTGTTAATATAATGCCCACTAGTTGATTAATTTGAATTACTTGTTTCACCAGAAGTTGAGCCCTCTTCAGGACAATTAAAATAATTAGGGCAAGGATGATTTTTGCAATTTTTATTATATTTGTGGTGTATTTAGTAGAACAAAGTTATGAGGATCTGTGTTACGAATTTAATTTTGAATCAAAGTACTTACCTAGTAGGGGATTTGTTCATAATTTGGTGCTATATTAGCATGCACCCCATAGCCACGTTTCTCTATTAGTACGCGCCCCGCACTTCCAAAAGCGCCCCACACCTACGTAGGTACTCGCAATGTGCCCCTCAGCGGTGTTTGTTTCGTACATAATCGCGAAGTTGTGTTTCATCTTAGACAACTGTCGCAAGACAAGCGGCTTATCGCTAGAACAGAGTCGAATGTTCCATTATGATCAACCTATCCCATCTTGTCCTTCAGTCGACCGAAACTTCTCAAACGAACTAGGTACCTTCCTACACGGAAATGCTCTGGGTTTATGTTTGTTCTTGACCTATCGCTTACCACCACCGCTGATTTGACCGGAAAATCAACTAAGACCATCACGGACTGGTCCAATATGTGTCCTGAAGTTTGTTCCTCAAACGTCCGCAAATAATAGGCACTTGCGACCACCCTATTCAAATTGACGAATCCCAGTTTGCTGGTAAGCGTAATCAGGGTAGAATGCTGCAGACCTGTTCGTCGCTTTCCTGAAGGACGTGAAAGAAGTATACCGACCCTGAACTGTGATAGAGCCTCGATGAAGCACCTTTCAATGAGGATTTCTTGTAAGTACCTTCCACAAAGCTTCCTATGTACGAGTACCTTTTTCTCGACATATATATATTCTGCGCAGCACTGTGGGGCGCATACTACCATAGAAACCAAGGGTTGTGGGGCGCTGGAGGGATGTGAGGCGCATACTAATATAGTACCCATAATTTGACATGATATGAACTTTCAACAGGTACCTAAGTTAGAAATACATAAACCATGAATGGTTAGGAGGGTAAAAAGATCATAAAAGTGGAAAAATCACATCTCTAACTTAGTAGAGATAATTAGTGGGAGAGATAATTAGAGATAAACTAGTGTTTGATAATTAGTGGGGGCCTCTAGTTGTTCAAATCTGCCGCAATGCGCAGCTCCATCGAGATGTTCATCGTACAAAGCTAAAGACAAGTCCACTACATCCACTTATCCACCACACATCCCAAACTTATCACATGCTGAGACATAAACAAAGGAACAAATAAGTTACGTTGTTATCAACATGTGTTTCTTATCAGCCGCTTGTTCACGATAACATAGTGATTGTTGGGTCCGTGAATTTTTAAAATAGTTTCAAATTTTTGTACCTGTCTAGCGTAGAGTTCAGCGATTAGTAGGTTCTGAAGTCGTTTTTATAAATCAACTATGTTGGAACCGATTCGACATACCTTGGACTTTCAGCGAATTATTTTAGCCAGTTCTTCGCCGAGGAGGAGTGAAATATTACGTCATTTGGTAACGTTTTATTATTTAACATTCTGATATTTTATCTCTAGTGACTTCTACTCAGATCGAGCCAAAGATGAAGTAGGTAGAGTTGGTGGTATGATATTCTGGAGTATTTATGTGTAGTCGTTGCCGTGGTATATCCAAACAGAATAGGTAACGCACCTCTTATCAGTGATAAGTTATCACACCCGCGATATCGATATAGGTCCACGGTATCGATATATCGAAGAAACGTGTTATTAAACATCTGATTTATACCTCAGCTGTGCAACAATATGGGGGTTTTGTCCGAAACAAAAAAACACCTCAGCTGGGCTAGAATATCGGTGTTTGGTCCGGGATTAAAAGAAACATGAATACGAATACTGGTGTCTGGTGAAGGTACAATGGTCGTGATAATCGTTTTAAGATGGCATTATATCGATGTAATAATCGATAGTTAAGGAAACATCGATCTTATCTGATAAGATCGTGGTAAGAGGTGTGCGTTACCTATTCTTTGAATTAGCCTCGGCTTCTTCAATGAAACTCTGGTGCTATCGAAAGGTTAAGAAGGATGTCCTTTTCTTAGCCAAATAACAATGTCAACTTGTATATTTCTCGTTGCCACACTCCGTTTAAAGCTGTATGAAAACCTACTCATTAAACACAAATAATAAGTAGGTACGCTAACTATTACTTACCTCGAAAACTCCTGAAAGACACAGTAGGTGCCGCTGATCATTCGTTTACTCTCCGATATGCTGTTTACACTGGATGTACGATGAACAAGGATCCCTTTGACGATTTGTCAATTTATCGTATAGAGTACAAGATCGACTAGATTCACTAACAGGTGGTGAAACCTGCTTGGACATTCGAGAATGTTTCTGAACAGGGTGTGCAAGCACTGTTTGGCCCCCTTGTCAGTTCACACTCCACCCAGTATTGTGCTGACGATTGTTTGATAACAGTATTCTAATACTTTTAACTAATAGCGTTAGTCTGGTAAACAGGCCACTCATAAATAACTTGGAAAACTGATACATTGAGCGGTTATAACTCACTGATAACGAATTGACTAGACATGCTGCGGGATCCTCAAGCAGGAAGCAAAGGACTTAACATGCTCTGGTCTAGGTTTTTTCGAGCTCTCCGATTGGTCAATTGTATATTCGCGCCTCAGTACAAACTTAAGTATTTACTTTTGATCAACTTTGCACAACTCAGTTAGAAGAATTTTGTAGGCCCTACCTAATTTTGAGCCAAGAAACTGGCAGTAAAAAGATCTTCTTGTAATTTAGTTAAGCCAGTCAACCTGGATTTCAAGAGGGAAATCAACAGATCACAGTTTCTGGCTTTGGTACTTTGTTTAGACCAGTCAAGAGATAAACATACTTACCAAAAGTAAACATAAACATTGGACGGAAAGAAGGTGAGGTAGGTTGAGGGAGCTTCAAAAAAGGAGTTGGATTTTTTACATTCTAGCAAAAATATTACTGCCTCGCATAAAAACCTGGCCAGTCCCTGTAATGGATGCGTCACATTCCAATACGTACAATCATCGTTTTGTTGCAGGGTCTTCACTTCGAAATTCTCCCGTCTCTGTTTGAAGAGAATTTGGACCACAGGGAGTTCGCTTCTCCGGCGGACTATGCAGTGGAGACAGCTTATCAAAAAGTGCTGGATGTTGCGGAGCGAGTTGCAAACGACATCAACCGAGCGGACGTCATCATCGGGGCTGACACCGTCGTCACTCTGGATGGGAAGTTATACGGGAAACCTGCTGATTCCGCTGAGGCCAAGAGATTTCTAGAAGAGTGAGATCATCGACAAAAACACCGCTGCAAATTATTACATACAGGTTTATATCTCTTCTACATAAATCACTGATCTGTCTATTAGACTTAGGGTGGTATTCATAGTCATTACTCAGGGTCAAATAAAACCCTGTTAACTGAACTAATAAAGCCAACAAAACTCAAGTAATTACTCGAGACGATGTGTATTCGCTCTGCATGGTATTCAGAAACCAAATCAGCGTTGAGTTGAGTTGTGGCCACTACTCGAAAGTTGCAAAATCTCGGAGTAACTTGGGATTATTATTTCGATTTGGACGACTGAGGCAATGACAACGATCGATATCAACGAACGTCATCGATCAAGTGATGTATCAGGGATACATTCATTCTGTTTTGTTAATTAACAGGGAGCAAACTGTTTTGTTAATTTTCGTTTTTGGTCTCCCCATGTGTGCTATCGTCCGTTGTAACGTAAGTCGGAATATAAAAAGTTTGACTTAAGTTTAAGGCACATAACTTGATACAGTTAGCTGTGTGAATTCTTTGCCATTCGGCCCCACAAGAACATTTTCCCAAGACTATTCAATATGATATGAAAGAACAACCAGGTAGGATGCACTGAGCGTTTCAAAATGGTTACATCTGCAGTGGTGTATCAACACGATGAACTTCTCAGTCAAACGAGAAAAGTTCACTGTCAAAATGGGAAATTCCCCATTCAACAAACAATCAGCGCTACCAACTGCTGATCCCTGAGATGCATCTCAAGTAGCAGGCCTTGTCGAGTAATTACTCGAGCTATGAGCTCAGTGTACACTCTGAATACCAAGTTCAGAGTAAATGCTCATGTCCTGACAGTAACTGCTCAACATACTGAAGAACTACTCTGGCAATGACTATGGATACCGCCCTTAGTGTATGTGGTCATTAACCAACTCGGCTTGTATGCTCGGCTTGTGCTGTGGAATTTTATTCTAGATGCCTTAAACAGAACTCCATTTATACATCACCTCCATAGATTATATCATGGAGGTGACGGAACACCTAGTGGTCCGCCCAAGGGCTGAGCTGATTGCCTTATCTGTCAAAGATCGATTAGGGGAGGGATTAGCCACAAGGCTCCTTCTGCTGATCAGTGTGTGTCCGCTCCTTGTAGTTGACTTCTAGATATCCCAAAGACAGTAGCCCAACTTCATCAAGAATAAAACTCCTAAATCTCTAAAACTGTAAAACTACCTAGTCCCTTAGTATGTAGCACAAGCTGATATCCAAATAACTTCAATGATGGTACGATATATCAACCTGGACAAATAGAACAATTGAAATTCAACGAGATGAATTAAAATCCTTCACCTAGTCTTCTTTCGTCTTCTAATATGTAACAAACATGTAAACTCGTGGATGATTCCGAAATTTTGGTCAATTTTGAGCCAAAAAATATTTGTTCTAAAATTGTTGAAAACAACTGTGTGTGTACATGATGTCTTTGGTAATCTTGTGAAGAGGGCACCCATAATCTGTAATAGTGTGTCTAATTTCTTTCCCATTAGATCGAAGGAGATGAAATATTCTGTTTTTAAGGAGGTTCTGAGCTAAGTTTTTAAGTAGGAGGAAGCTCTTTTTAAAGCGTCTAGAATACAAGTACAAGGTATTTAATCGTCGGGTTTAGATATGACGCTACAGACCACGTCTAATGAACATAGATCAGTTGTTTACGTGGAAGGGTTATGCTGTATACAGAAACAATAAACCTTTTTGTAATAATTTTGCAGCGTTTTTAGCGTATTTATGGAAGTTGGTAACTTGTGCTCCTCTTCAATATCACTGTTATGACTTCGTTACTTTTTCGGCCAAAAAACGAATAATTTAGTTCAATTACAGACTGATATTGGCAGGAATGATTTGTACCTACATATAAATATTCAGTAAAATATTGAATACATGTGTACATAAATTTGAAAACGAAAAATCCTGTATTCATTTCTGTAGAAGTGGCTCCTGAAACTCGTAGTCCCATAGCTGTAACTTAACATTATTGGATTATTTTTTGGAATATGTTTCTTATGGTCACAATTCAAATTATGTGTTCTTAATTTCTTAGATAGGCAATAACGTGTTGCAGTTGAGGCGATTCCTTCACGTTAATACTTCTAAAAGGCCTACAAATCTACAAAGCATTCGTCAAATTTTACCATCAGCAATCAACAGGTCAACGAGTTTGAACTAAAACAGTTTAAGTTCTTCGAAATTGACTCTTTTTGGTGTGTTGTACTGCTAGGTGAGGGACAATTTCCCACAAAGTTTCGGACCGGTCCTTTGCTTTGCGCCGACCACCGTTCAAGTTTGCAAACGTAGGAGGTCTGGGTTCGCTTCGCTGGCTGCTCATTCCGCCAGCAAACAAATGAAATCGCCAGTTTTATAAGAGAAACCCCTCCTCTTTTCCATGGAAATTTAGTGGATACGTATTGCCTATTATTGACAATTTTAGTTGCTCATCTAAATGGGGCTTACGCATGGACAATCTTTGGTCAACTCTCCGATTGACCAATCTCACAAGGTTGCCTCAATTCCAACTGAAAATCGTCAGCCCTCTAGACAGAAAACGGCCTTTACAGCACCAAGGAAGAGCATTTTCTGTTACATATCTCTGTTGTTGGTGATTGGTCACTTCCCCTCTCCCAATGCATTCGCCAAAGAGACTGTCACTCAAGTTGATTCAAATCCAGCCTTCTATCATTGGCCAACTTACTTTTCTAAGGAGGATCATGGGATGTTGGGTAATTTGTAAAATTATTGGTTGGGGTGCACCTATCAGTAGCTGCCCCTTGATTGAAGCTTACATTTGTTGCATTCATCGCTTTTTTTATTCCAGGTTGAGTGGAAGGCAGCACACAGTTTACACGGGAGTTGTGATCAAAACGCCCAATGCCACTGTGAAGTTTTCCGAAAAAACGCTGGTCACTATGGCCTATTTGAATGAAGACGTCATTCTGGGTTACGTGAGAACTCGAGAACCTATGTAAGTAAGCCTGTATATTTTTACTCTATAGACATGAAATGAAAATTAATTAATTTTATTCGTAAAAGCCTTACTAAGACATTACAAGGGTTTCATAGAAACACACATCTGAGTAAAATGAAGAAATAATAGAATCAGACAATAACTGGTGTATACGAAATGGACAAATCTAATTAACGAGTCTCTTCGAGCCATAACCGTTTCGCTTCCGTACACTCGTCAAACTTTTCACAAAAATGTTTACTCTTTACTATGTAAATGATTACATCCAATTGATTACAATGATTCAAGTAAGGAAACCCACATTAACAGTTATTTGGCGCTGCCTGACAGCCGTCTGAATGAAACCATTTAGCTTCCTGAAATCATGGGTATCTGTTACATTTAGCAGTCTAACCAACCTGTCCTCTCACCCTAGAAAGTGGAGGAAACTGCATAAGAGATAGGATATTCTTCTTCCTGGTATTGCACATCAGACAAACAAGATCCCCATCAAATGTAGTTTTAATACCAGTGATGTAAAAACAAACCTTTGTATGTGCAGCCAGTCTTAACTGCGCCATTAGGTAGTTGCTTGGCATATAGTGACAATCTAAATACATGAACGATCATTGTGCTTCTGAGACCAATTGATGAAAATATGCGTTAAAAGTAGATCCCTGTACTTTTGCAAAACCGTCAGAAAATTAGTTAGATATTAGTCCAGAAATGAATCTGCGCGGGCACGAAATTCGTTAACCTCCTTTTCTCTCAAGGCCTCAACTCCCTCCGACCCAAACAACATTTGGAGGTGGTGACCCAGTTATATCTAACATCATCTGTTAGTGAACGTTGTTTTAGACGTAAAAAACACATCTTTGGATAACGCGAGTCATTCATTGATAACTGTTTAGCCCACCATGTTTGTATGTTCAGGGACAAAGCTGGTGCTTACGGAATTCAGGGCCTTGGTGGGACACTGATTGAGAAGATTCACGGGGACTACTTCAATGTCCTTGGCCTTCCTATCCACTCGTTTTGTAAACATCTTCTCTGGCTGTACGATGACAAAAGAAAAAGAGACGAGCTGAAAAGAAACCTTGGTGAGTCGACTGGTTGTTTAGATGGTATTGAGTAAGAATATTATTTAACAATATTATTGAACAGAGTCTTCTATTCCCTCCATTTGTTAGGTAGTCAGCGTTCAGATGGATTAAGAACTTGTAGTTGAAGACAGGAGAGTCACTTGTAAGGACTTCAGTAACCTCCACAAGCTTTCATCTGTGGTCCCCATATTCTATGAAGTTGGAGGGGTGGCAGAAAATGCTTCATTTGAGTTGAATGGTCTTAATTGTGATCGATGGAGCTGGATTCTTTCTTTCAATTTTTAAAACTTATTTGCCTCCAATGTTCTGAAGCTTTATTTTTATTCGATGTCCCAGTGTTTTATTTTTCAAAACTTGACTTTGACTATTCATTGTGCTGGCAGATTCTGACACGGATGGAGATTCTCTGCAATCTAAGACTTCGAGTGATATCAGTGAGGCAAAATGATCTGGTGATTAGTTTGAGGGGTTTGACCAGAGAGTCACACTCCCTTTCGTTCACTGACAAACAACCTACCACACATACACCAAACCTACCTACCATCGGCTAGGAGTTGATTGTTTCCATGTTATACTCATGTTGAAATGATTTCTGAGGTGAAACTGAGGAGGTAATAGGGCTGTATTTAGTTCATTGTATATACTTGAATTTGACCTCATGTTACCAAAGATTACTCGTAATGTAATTCACCAACCATTGTAAAAAATCAGTTGGGTTATCATTGCAAATGAGAAATTTTACAAACGAGTTGTGTACTTTCCCGTTATAGAGAATTGTTTTGTCACAGCCCAAAAATGTTGATACCTTTGAATGAGTTTATAATGAAAGACGCTTTGTCAGGGAATGTGATGATTACTGTCTTTTGGACTAAGAGGGATTTAATTAATTATTGTTTCGTATCATTTTGTATTCTACTGACTGCGCCAAATGTTATGGCCCAAAAATATTGGCACCCTTGACTGAGTTTGAACTCGAGTCGTTAGTATTTGCTAAAAATGTCGCTTTAGTTGCAACACTAACGGGTTGAGCTATGAGGCCAATTTAATCAAACCTCTTCAGCTATGTGATTCTCCTTGAACATAACAGTTGTACAAATAGAACAGAATCCGTCATTGGAATAAGTTTTTGAATAGCTGAGATTGTCTTCGACAGAAAGCCATGAAACAGCTTAGACAAGGTCATTATTGCTGTTCATTATTCTACTATAATTGCCATTGCCTCTTTACCCATACAAACTGTGATTTCTCTGTATAACTATATTTTACTAGAAGGATTGATTTAGGATATTTTTTGTTTGTTGTCCAACAAACTAAACACAATTGAGTGAGGGGGGGGGGGGGGGGGGGGGGGGGGGTTGTTTTTATAACGGGAAAGTTCTCAACTTGTTCAGTTTTTTTTGTAAAATATCTTGTTAAGTTCCGATACGAACGTATGGACGAAAAGAGTTTCAACCTATAAGGTTCTAGTTTGGTATTCAACAAAACTGAGTTCACTGGTTAAATTTTATCAATTTATTTGTATCAATATATAATAACAGATGTATTCAACCCACATTTCATGGAAATATTTCTCCAAATTTATTAAAAAGAATGAACAATGGCTAAAGTTTAGGTTTAATTAGTGAATTTAATAATAAAATGTTGTTTATACGTTAAAATTGTTATTTCCTTACTGCCAAAGTTCCCACTCTCTATTTCGTATCTTCAAAGTAAAGTAGGTGGGTGACAGTGTATATTCACGCGTATTATTTTTAATCCAGAATGACTTTAAAACGAATTGTTCGTTGGATTTTAGGAACTAGCACCGCCACGTCCGTGTCCACAAAACTAAGTTCTCTGTTACAAGATTACTCCGGTTCGGAATCCGAAAGAGAAGACTTGTCTCGCTCGTGGTATCATTCGCCAGAGGCTTCAAAATGAATGAAGCAATTTTCGAGTCATTCAGCCAACAGCTGTGGCAACGGTTTTGCATTACCGTTGATTAAAAATGCGACAGGTTGAAGTAAATCTGGTTGTTGAATGTTGTTTGGTTCGTTCAGATATATCACGATCGAAATATGAGTATGTTGATTGGCAACGCAATTTGACATGTTGAGGGGCAAATTCAGTGTTCAAATACGTTCGCAGGCCGCTTTCATAAGTAGTGTTCGTAACTTTAAGCGATAGATATCATATATTAAATAATATGACAATCTTATTATAATACAATTCATTAAAATAACAAAATTAAATCGTTAAATTTGGAATTGTTACGAACTTTGAAAGTTAGTTTAGTCGATGTTTGGATTGATTCCACTGATACGTAGCCGCAAAGAATTTTTCAAATTACCATCAGTCAGCCATGTACGACGTTTTGATTTATTAACCTTCGGCGATGAAAAGAACTGTTCGCATTTATAAGTACTGCCACACGCACAAATCAATTTTTTTTTTTTTTTTAAATTCCAAGCTGCGGAAAATGGTCTTCTTTAACGTATTTTTTTATCATTACCTTCCTACCAATGGTTTAAGCCCCCCTAAGGGGAGCGAACAAGGGAATTTCACAAGGCTGGCGGTTAATTAATTAAATGGTATAAAAGCATTTATTAACAGTATATTTACAATATTCTCAAGTATAGTTATTTAATTTACAATAATCATATAAAGTTATTTACTAAAAGTATATTTACACTATTCTTGGTTTAACAGTACGTTTGTCAAATGAATACTTAAATAACGGGTACCTAGGTATTGTGTTAGGTAATTTATAATCGGGCAACTCACCGAGTTTTTCTTCTAAATTATAATAACATCAATTCAATTGTAGATGAGCATATGTATTATTAATTGCGGTTTTCTTTTACAAGTTGTCTTTGTCGGTTGAAACATACATGTATATACATTTAACATATCACAAACATAATACAAAAATAATAGCAACATAAATTTGATTGACACATAACAATGAGATAGATTTCTCCGACCTAATGAACCGTTATGCCATCATTTTCGGTTGTTACCTATTTGGCATGTTTTCTTAATAGCTCCGCTGCTAAAGATTTTAATATTATCTTCATCAACATTACGTTGTGTTTAAGGCCAAACAATGTTTTCAATCCACGTGAGGTAATTGTTGACTCGAGTGTACACTCCTGGAACGCCTGCCCCGCAGGATTTGCCGAACGATGTGATTCCCACTACTTGGAGCATGCATCGGTTGTCGGGCAAATAGCTCTGAAGTGGTCCTCCCGAGTCGCCCTGAAATCAGCAGATATCGATCAGTAAATCCTGCCGACCATGAAAGATATTCAGTTTGGATATCTGTGTAACAGGCCCAAATACCCGTGAATAGGTTGTTGCTTGGTATTGATCCGAAAGTTTACTGCTGTAACTCAAGACTGGTTTAAAATTGACAACTATCTGTTGGAACCGTGGCTATTTCCATCAAGGTAAATCGTTAAGTCTAAATGAAACAAATATCAGGTAGATGGTGAGGGGAGGGGTAAATGGAGTTTTCTCATTTTGCTTCCGAGTCTACCAAGGTAGCGGAAGCATTGTTTTCACTTTCGGAGTGTGAAAATTTTTTTGTCTCCAAAATCTAAAATTCCACTCTCATTTTGCGTTTCAGACCTTTCTGAACAATTTTGGTTCCGTGTCCGTCTGTGTGTGTCTGTCTGTCTGTCAGCAAATCCTTGTTACGGGCAAAACTACACGAAGTTATAGTCCGATTTTGATGAAATTTTCAGGGATTGTTCGGTTTGATGTGTAGATGGTCCCCTATGAGTTTCATGACCCCCGGATCAATAGTAGTCTTCTGCGCATGCGCAAACGTGAAATCCTTGTTACGCGCATAACTCTGGGAGTTCTTGACCAATTTCGATGAAATTTTCAGGGATTGTTCGGTTTGATGTGTAGATGGTCCCCTATGAGTTTCATGATCAACGGATCATTAGTAGCCTCTGCGCATGTGCAAACGTGAAATCCTTGCCACAAGCATAACTCCGGGAGTTCTTGGCCGTTTTCGATGAAATTTTCACAGTCATGTTATTGATACGAGGAAGCTATGTGCCACACCCACTTGGCAGACGTTTTTTATATTTTACTCCGAATCAAGGAGGTACTTTATCCAATATATTTATTTTGGAGATATGGGATGAGATTTACTTGACGAGGAATTCAGCGCAATGGACGGTGGTACAAGTAGTTAGTAAAAGAAAAGGGGACGGCAAATGGCGTGGTATAAGAAACTCGGCACGAGCCAGGAGAAAGGCAGGGGTGACAGCCCTATCTTTTGACGTGAAATTCGAAATTTCCGAGGTTTGTCGCACAACTACAGCAAAATTGGGATCGATTTATAAGCAGTTTCTTTTCTTCTCATGTTTTGGGTAGTCCCACAATCCCCTGGATCAATTCCAACAAGTTTCCCTCTGTTGACGAAGAATTGCTTCAGAGGGACTTACTAAAAACCAAGAAATACTATTTACTTCCTCTCCTCATCACCTACATGGAACGGAAAATTTCACGTAGAATTCACATAAATCTGAAATAAGTGTAGTCGCCTTGCTTTATCGTGAACCACGACGCTGATAGTTTGAATTCGTGCCATAAATGACAGGAAAAGGTTCTTTATTGCGTTTCAATTAAGGCAATTTATTGATGGATTCCTAAGCAATTAGTGTAAACTGTGAAAATGATCTCTATTCTGATGGTGAAGGAAGGCTCGTATTCGAGATGTTTCCTTTAACAAAGGTTCTTATATTGGTTCAAGCTATTACGGCTTGTAGCCATTTTTGTTCAAATTGGCTACTAAACAACTCCAGCGTTCAAGTTAGACTATCAATGACAATTTTTAATTTCTAGTTTTAAAATCTTTCTCTTTTGTCTGAAAACTCTTACGAGATAAATGATATAATCGTCAACGTAGGTAACAATCAACACCTGTAGTTAATCAATATTGTGGTGTTATTACCTGGCACGTGTCCTCGAAGCTGTCAGTGTTGCCAATGGCACAAATCATATTTTCATTTAACCCTTTAGGTAAACTAGGGGTTTTAGCAACCCCTGTGTAGAACTCGCTGCACTTTTTCAAATCCATGACTTTCAGAGGGACCTTCAACAGCGTCGTGGATGGCTCACGTCCTGCACACAAAGGGTTTCATCATTATTAAATCACGTTTTTCATTGGCTATATTTTTATATTTCATTTATTTTAGGTGGTTGTCGGGTAGGTAGCTTCACATCGTACGAGCACGGTGTCACCTTTATTTGGGTCATTTCAAAATTTAAAAAAAAAGTTAAAACTTGATCAATTTTCTTGTTCCTAATCAATCACTGTGGTTCTCTCAGCATATTACCCAAGTGAGCACACATAATCTTGAACCATACTGGTGATACGCTATTTTGGAAAAATAAACTTTAGTGGGAGTGAGTTATGTGCCACTAATTTTCCCCTCTTGAGCCTCCAACCTCCCTGGGAATCGCCGCTCAAGGCTTTCAATTAAGGCGAATGGAACAGCACAAATTAGCTTAATTCTAGCTAGGTGCAGTAAATACCAAGGTTTCCATGAAAAATGTTGCAAACTTACTACAAGCAGCTCTCACTCCCTAGAATTTATGAGACTATGGATATTAAAAGGTGTGAAAGAGTAGGGAGTGAGGTTATAGCCGTTCGCCGCCTTTACAGGCCACAAATCGATTGAAACTGGTTGTACCGAAATGACGATAACGAACTTCCAACAACTACACTAATTGTGAGCAAGTGTGATCAAGTTTCACTTACTACAGTCAGAAAGTTGTTGGAGTAGGGAGTGGGAGTTAAAAAACCCTTAGCGCTGTGTCTGGGGATGGTTTTCCTGATAGAACTAACTGGGAAGGTCTAGGTAGAATCCAACCACCAGCTTTGGGACCATGTGAATGAAGGATGTCAACAGAACAGAAGCAACTTCTTAAACACCCTTTACCGCCAGTTTACTTCTCAAAACATTGTAGGGTGTGAAGAAAAACCCTGTGACACTGATTTGATAACTGGTTAGTGACACTTGCTTTGATCCTACTTTTTTGAGGCATCCATTTAGATGGTACATTGTTCCTGAAATATCTCAATAAATTTATGTTGAGTAGTCGATGACTGGATTTGTACCTCTTTAGTGACAGCTGATATTCACTTTCGATTTTCTATGGGTCCTGTAAGGCACCCAGAAACTTTCACCATTAATTTTCCATGGAACATGTACACCCAGATTGGAGAGAAATCTTTTAAAACCTTACAAAATTGCATTCAGTTGAATTTGACGGCATCACCAATGACCAGTGACATAAATGTTTTCATAGATAATTCCTAGTCTATGTCAATGACATCCCTACACAAGCACAACGTACGATGACCATGAACTGACGATATTGCATCCTGTCCTCATAGGCTGCCTAAGTATGGCCTCCAACCATGTACAACGTCACGCTAACACAATCAGCGAATGGAACCAGAAGTGGAGATCCAACCGTAAACCCCGAAATCTACCATTCACCTACAAGCTTAACTACAGTGCAACACCAATAACAGTGGATAGTACCATAGTTCCTCCAGCTAATACAGTTTGGTACCTCGGAGTGCAACTAAACAAGCGTCTGACATATGAAAAACACATTACCGAACTTGTTCGTAGGATTCGTTGGCGCGCGAAATTGCTATACCCGATAGGGTACCATTCACCGCACCCGCTCGCTCAAAAGTAAACACGTGTAAAAACGCTCATTCGACCAATTTGGCAGTATGCCTGTAGTATATGGGGTTCCAAAAAGTAACTCACAAATAAAACGAGTCCAAACGCAGCAGAATAATTTCACGTATTAACGAACGCACCATGGTACGTTCGTAATTCAGTTATCCATAGAGATTTGGCTATCCCAACTGTTGAAGGGCGTTAAAGCATCATACTTCAATCGATGGCAGCAAATCTACTGTTCAGTGAAATAAAAAAATTAATAATTAATTTAAAAAATATGTTAAGTGCACCAATTGTTACAGTTCAGTCGATTCAATTAATATATATCCATTAAAATTTATGTTTTGTTAACTTAGTTTGTAGTAAATGAGGACTGTCACTGGACAGCAACCTCTCCATGTTCCATCGTATTTGTAACACTTAAAATTACCATGTATCAACACAACTGTGTAGTATTATATTTACTAAAAGTTTTATATTAATAAAAAAAAGTGACATAAATGTGACCGAAATTTTGAAATTATTCCTAAACAACATCAAGTGTTATACTGAGTTGAAGTACAAAATTTATTGTTTCAACTATAACCATTACTGTCGAAATGGGCTTGCCAGTACATAAATAAATAAATAAATCACAACCCACTTACCGAATCCCGTTCTGCCCCATCCGGTGGCGACGGCGACTTGATTGGGATGATCCGCCGTCGTCTGGTCGTTCGGTAAGCAAGCGGGTCTCAGCTTCGCCGTCAGCTTCAGTTTCCGTGAGAGTTTCACCAGAGCGATGTCGTTGTCGCAAGCAGGCGCTCGATATTCCGGGTGCACGTACATTTCCTTCACAGACACCAGTTTCGCTTTCTTCGTGTGAAGTTTTGTTGCTCCCATATGAACAATGATTGGAGACCCCCTGTAAACCATAATTAAAACCTTTAAAACACGATCTGCTGTTGCCATTTTGAAAGGTCCTTTTTCTGCCACAAGAAAGCCTTCAAGGAAACTCGTTAACAATGTGCGAGTATGTTGAAAATACGGTACAGGAGTTCGACTTACCACTTGGTCTGAATGCAGTGGGCGGCCGTAAGTATGAATTGGTCGCTGACTAAAGTCCCTCCACATAAATACTCCAAATCCCCCGTACGATTATAACCAAGTGCCACCTGAAAGCCAACATAATGATAAGTGAGGCGTCCATCACAGCCACCCTTTGTACCTTCTGTGTCCGCTTTTTACATGATCAACATGATTCAAACACTTATTTCCACATTTCAAACACCTTTCCAAAGTTCCACATTTCGGGGCCTTCATTTACTTATTCTCGTGGAATATTCATTCGGGGCCATTTTAACTCACCTGTTAAACCCTAGGAATTCTCTAGAAGATTCTAGAGTCCGATCCATCGGCCTTAGAAACTATCAAGTTAATACAGTCCACTTATACATCCCCAACATGGGCGTTCTTGTGTGCAAAAACCATCGATGGCATTACGAAAAAACTCGTTCTAAATAGTATTCTTCTATTCAACTGAAGTTTTTGGAATTTCAGAATTTTTAGCATTTTTATCCGTTTTGTGCACATTTTAATGAAATGTTCAGCTTCAAGTTCTGAGCCGTTTTTGATCATTTTTTAAGAAAAGGTTCAATAGTAAACATTCGATATAAGGACGTTTTCAATTTCGTGAATCATTCTGTATTTATCAACCTAATGGGAGATGTTTGGTGAAAGTCACGTCACAATAAAGGTCGACCGAAGTCAACTTACCATGTGAGGGAACTCCGATATGGTCGTGTTGGATCCTCCGACAACTAGCGGAGATATGCTGGGTTCACAATTTTCCATCTCGTATCTCAAAGGAACCAAATTTGACAGGAGTGGTGAGGCGTAGCCGACGTCTATCGTTAATTTAGAGTATTCCTTGCAATCTGAAACGAGATGTCAAACAATATTGATACCTAGGTAGTGCATTGCTAATCATTGAAAGTACCAAAGACCAAGTTTGGAGCAAATCATAAGTTGTTGAAGGTTTCATTCATCATTCACTGTACAGGCTACAACAAACCTAATAACAAAAAATCCAGGGATCGATTCTAATGATTTTTCTAACAAAAAAAGCCTTTTAGAATTTGTTAGAGACTTTATTCCCGAGTTACTTACCTCACTTTCAAAACTTTCTCCGTGTTTCCGATCTTACTAAAATCGCCATAACTCCTTCAAAAATCGCTTTTGAGGACACTTTTGGAAAAAGCATTAAATTGCCTATACCCTTAGGACAAGATAAGACAATATCAACAAAACTTAGAATAGAACAAATTGATCCGAAAAACTAATTTTGAGAATTTATGAAAAAAATAAACTTTCGTCAATGTTTCCTTCTGCTAATAATAAAATTTATTACCTATTCAATAGGTAATTCCCGTTTCCCTGGAAACACTTCCCCAAAATTTCAGCTTCTGTCAGTAAAAATTGTTCACATGATAGGTATGTTTTGATGAAAATAACGTGGAAATTGAAAAAACGGGAGGTTATTCCGTTAAATCGATGTTTTTCACCCAAAATGATTTGTCACAGATAAAAATAAAACATTTTTTATCTTGCTCTTTTTTTTTTTTTTATAATTGTAGTTCATTAGGGAGACATTTTAAATCCAAATAGGCTTGATCACTTGACATGTAAGAATAATATATAAATAGATTTCCGTCCAGGAAAAGTCAAATTATCCACAATGTGTGCCCTTCTGATGCATGGTGAAGCATAAATGTTTCATTTTCCCAGAGTGAAAACGAGAGATCCGCTACCGATAGGTAGACTCAGAAACAAAAAATACATTTAAGAAAACCTCTGCCAAGTGGGTGTGGCACATAGCTTCCTCGTATCCATGACATGACTGTATAGATCATTGAAAATTATTATTGACCAAAGAACTTCGTTCAATTAGGCGAAGTAAATGTTGAATTAGGGTAAATTTATTGTTATGCAGGATCGTAACTTGAGAAAAAAAAGGTAGGCATGTTCAACTATTGAACAAACTATGAAATATACCTAATAAGTCCGAACAATCCCTGAAAATTTCATCGAAAGCGGTCAAGAACTCCCGATGTTATGCTTACGGCAAGGATTTCACGTTTGCGCATGCGCAGAGGCTGCTATTGATCCGGGGGTCATGAAACTCATAGGGGACCATATATACCCTAACCCGCACAATCCCTGAAAATTTCATCGAAATTGGTCAAGAACTCCCGGAGTTATGCGCGTAACAAAGACTTCACGTTTGCGCATGCGCAGGGGCTATCATTGATCCGGGGGTCATGAAACCTATAGGGGAGCCCTAACCCGCACAATCCCTGAAAATGTCATCGAAATTGGTCGAGAACTCCCGCAGTTATTAACAAAGATTTCACGTTTCCATCATATGATGGTGTCATGAAACCTTAGGGGACCATCTATCAGCACAATTGAAAATTTCATTGAAATTGGTTCGGAGTTATGCGCGTAAGATTTCACGTTTGCGCATGCGCAGAATATATTGATCCATAGATTTCAATGACCATCAAAAAAAAATCAAATTTCATCGAAATTGGTCAAGAACTCTTGAGTTATGCGCGTAAAAAGGATTTCACAATGTGTGCACCCGCACAATCCCTGAAAATTTCATCAAAATCTGTGTACATGGAGAAGACACACACAGACACATTTTTCAGACAAAATCAAAATTGTTTCCCAAGAGTGATTTTTGACGAGAACAATAAATGAATTTTAACAAATAATGATGATAATCAACAACGTTTAGTAAGTCAATTTCCACCCACGAATATACTCACATTTTGCGCTTTTACGAATTGGTTTCACAACTTTGCTTTCCTCTACTGAAGTGGAGAACAGACGATCTTCATTGGAAAACGTCAAACGGTCTTTCCCCCGGAACGCACTTTGTTCTTGAATTCTCCGGGCAAATTCGTTGGGGAAGATTATCCGGTCCTGCGGAACGAGGAACATGTTTAGAATACGTAGGAAGGGTTCAAGAAAATGCTGAGCCCCAAAAATCCCCTCTTCTAGGGATCTTCGAGGGTATTGACGTAAATAGTTGAACGATTTATCACAATTACCTCCCTCCTTTCACCCACTTTCATGACTAATGTAGAAATATTTGAAATAAGTTTCAAAACAAAACCAACGTTTTTAATCAAGAGAAAAGAACCCAAGAAGTCGGCAGTATAAGCCGTAGACGCAGCGGTTGGATGGATTGTCTCTTACCACCTCCATTCC
>JAVIWC010003089.1:0-45400 GCA_031894815.1 Creontiades dilutus
GAAGGAGTTGAAGGGAACCTGGGGCGGCATCTTTCGGTTGACTTGAGTCTCTCATCGAGTTTGAACGACTTCGCCAGCCACTTGGAAGTGATCCAAGATATAACGTGGATACAGTTGGCTGACACTGATGCGGCGTACAGTTCGCGAGTGGTGTTTTTTCGATTACGTTTCCTTCAGAATGTGATCTACATCGTGTACCTTTCTCGAGGAAATATCTCCGGCGTGAGGATTAGAATCATTTCGCCAATGTATATCTCTATGGATGTCACGGTTGTACATAAACGCAGAAATCGGGAGATGCGAACAACATTTTGATGCTTGCAAAGCCTCGCAGACTGTGGCTCAGCTAAGCCATTTCTCATGGGGAAGGGGCTACATTTCATGCCTAATCTACATTTGAACGCTCACATAAAATCTCACGTAATAGTCCTTCGATCTTGCTCACATTTGGAATCATCAGAAAATAACGATGTAATCGACTTGTAACGATTTTCATAATTACCATGTAAGAAGTAATGTTACTTATCACAGAATAAAATCAACCAACAGCCAGGAAAACTCAGGTTCATTAAACGGGGAAGGCCCGCTCCCTCTCCTGGTCAGGCAGGGGACGAGAAGGGAACCCTATTTGAGCCCTGAGCATTTAGTAAGGTTGCTAATCGTTCTCCCGACTGTCTATTGGTTTGGACTCCCACGAATTCGGCACCAAGTTCGCAGCACCTGCAAGGGTCGAGGATTAACGTGGTTGGGGCATGCATGAATTCGTCACTGGATCTGGACCGTGCTCTCCTCACCACCAGAGAATGTCAACAGAAGAACGAACTCGTCACTCGAACTCATCACTGGACCTGAACGTTCAAGGTTTCATTTTTGCAAGTTTCGTCAGTCAAACTCGAACAGCTAGGCATGGAGGCTGATCACACAATCGGTGAGAGCGGAAAAGTAATTCTTTTGATCGACGGTTATAAATTTGCATTTTCCAAAGAGTTGAAGAGTGGTGAGAAATTCTGGCGGTGCAACAGGATGTAAAGCCAAAGTCTGGACACTTGATAAGCTCATAGAATGTTCATATTACATAGTTTGAATTATTTAGGTTCGATGGGATGATTCCTGCAGTTTCTGCAGCGATTTCTGTTTTTTCTCGTTTAGATCCCGAAAATCTGATATCTCGCTCCGATTCAGACCACACACATTCTCCCTTAGATGAACGATCCATAGCTAGAAGTGCCATCAGTGCTTCCACAAAAAAAAGAGCAGCAGAGGAATTGTCTTTGCGCCCGTCTAAAGTGATTCGAACCGTATTGAAAGACTCGCCCGAACGATTAAATGTTCTAACGACACGGGATTACAATTACATCCGCAACAATGTGTACCACGCTAGGAGGAGCGTTCGTCCTCCTCTCCCCAAAACACAACAAGAAACGTGTCAAATGATACAAGATTTAGACATCAAGACAGTGAAAGGCGAAAATTTTGTAAACTTTGTAGATTCAGATGATAGAATTGTGATATTTTCTTGCGATACTAATTTAAGCAAATTTGCCAGTTAAGTAGTGATAGTCGTTATTTAGACGCACTTTCAAGTACTGCGCTAAATTCTTCCGTCAGGTCGTTAATCTACATGTCCTTAGCCGCGATTCTTATGTTCCTCTTGTGTTCTGTCTTCTGCCAAATAAGAAACAAACCTCTTATTCACGCTTTTTCTCAATTATTAAGGAAAAATGCCCAAATTTCAAACCAGCTCAAGTGATTGTTGATTTCAAAATAGCATTTCATCAAGCTGTGCAAAGTGTATAGCCTTCAGCCAAAACAGTCGGGTGTAGGTTCCATTTGGCCCAATCCTGGTTTCGTAAAATCCAAGAATGTGGGCTTGTTCGACATCACAAAGACGAAACTGAAGCGGGGCAGCGGTTACATTTCACATTGGGCTTCCTTATTTACCTCCGGACGAGGTTGATGATTGTTTTGTCGAAGAGCTCATGTCCATAAAGCCGATGTTCGGAAAATTGGATGAGTACTGCGATTATTTAGTTGGTAATTATATATGTGAAACAGCGACTTTCCCCCCACTCATATGGGCTGATTTTTCAGATTCCATCCACCGAACCACAAATGGTTGTGAGTCCTACCATTCCCATTTGAACTCCCAGTTCTACCAAACCCACCCCGACATTTTTTGTTTCATTGATGCCATTCAAGACGTACAAATTTCGACGTACCTGAAAATTAATTGTAGCACATCGGATACCAGTCGCACAACAATCAAAGACCTTGGGGTACTTATAAGACAGGCATTTTTAAGGGAAAAAATTGAACAGTACCAATCCGGCATGATATCTCGGCTTCAGTACAAGCAACAGACCAAATCGAACAAGTGAATCAGGCGATCCTGCTTTTGGGTCCCAGGTTCAATCTCTCAACCTCTAATTTTCATTTATAACTAATACATTTTTTGGTGCCGAGTTCATGTATCGCATTTTTCTGCCTGTATCCTACTCAGTGCCGAATTCATGTACGACCGTCCGGCCTAATGAGGTCCGGTGCCGAATTCGAGGCCGACCATTGGTTTCGCTCAAACACGTGCACAAACTCTTTTATTTTCAACTACTCCATGGGCAGTTGATTCTCAAATTCGTCTAGGCGAAAAATCCGCTTCTACTTAGGGAAAGCTAGCACGTCAGATCTGCCTCAACGAAAGACTTCAGGCCCTACCGAAAGAGAGTACGTACGTCAGATACGTCTAGACAAAAAGGTTTGAAAAAAAATCCCTAAATTCATTCCCTGCTGAGTACGTCTAACTCGTCTAGACGAAAAAAAATGTTTAAAAAAAAACTCCCTAAATGTCGTCCTACTAGTCTTGGTATTACGAAAACTGTTATTTCGTTTATGAGCCTAAGAAATTCGTAACAGAACTCATATCAATTTGAATCATTGTTGTATTCGATACAAAATTATTGCTGCAATAATACTGATCAACTCTTCTATTTGAAGGAGTTGATGTCTGTGGGAACACACTTTTGTCCGTTGAATCCTTGTAACCAGCTTAATTTCTACATCTCCCAAGATTGAGAATCATTTGAGATTATCTAAAACATCACACTTATCTAAACACTTAAATGACCAATTTGAAGAAGCTATACATCTCATTTGATTTGTTTCTTTTGTAATCATTCCAAGTTATTCAGTATCTTGTATCAATGGACTTTGACAGCCATAACTCCGTATTTCCATAGATATCCACTTGGCGTTACTACTGCACCGAGGATTCACCAAAGAAAAGCGAAACCTGAGGTGTGTCCGAACATTCGAATCTATTCTTCCGCTCTCAGTAGAACTAGTGAATCACTGATGATCGATGGTGGTCGCGTGACAGAAATAACAGGAGAGCTTATCCACGCTCGATTAACCCGGTTGACCCCGAGGCTCTTAGATGCCGAGATCCCTCGAGAAATCGCTAGTTACGCGTATAAATAGGACGGCTGGTCAAAAATACTGAACCTACCTGGTCGGCCTTCAACCAAATAATGAACACCTGTACATCGTAGGTCAGTACTCATCTTTATTTGTGTATACTTAGAGAATATCTTGTAACATCATGAAATAAATCACGGAAGCGCATTGAAACTCATGAGAAATACACCATCATGAAGAGGACCTCTGGGGTAATGGTAAATCAACATTACCAAATCAGATGAAGGGTATTTAATCGTAGCTATAATTTTGATTTGAGAAAGAAACAAATTGTAGAATTTCTTCATTGGTACAAGTATGTTATAGAACCGTTAATATCGATTATCTCAAATACATCGATCCTTGTGGTATCGATGACGGCTCAATATGGCGTCCCGATGCCCACATCCCGGGTGCCGATATCAACTTTCAAAATGAACATGGGAAGACGATTGTAAGGACACCAAAAAATAAGAGTGAAAGATTAATATTTATTGAAAAATCATCCAATAGTCAACAGTGCAACCAACGAAAGTAAGCAAAAGGTGCGCTACACAACAGGAATGGAGGTCCACGATTCCTCTCCGTACCCCTGCCGTCAACACGATTCCTCTCCGAGCAGTGTTAATTGCCTCTAGCCCATAGCCGGTTTCCTCTCACCTATGATCGTGTTTACTTTTAGCTTGTATACCATGTATCACCCCCATCCTCACCGCTTATTCGGGAATTCCTCTAGTAGGCTGCTCCTCAGTGTCCCAAGGTCAATGTGTTCAGTCATGTCGGGTGTGACCGAGATTACCAGTCAACGCGGAAATTTGATGTTAGTGCGAAACAATTACAAGTTTAATCCAGTACTTTGCTGCGTACTACAAACTCATGAAAGCCGAATCATTTCATTCGCACATTCTATGCCCCTCATCCCTCAATACCACTGTTCATTAAAGCTCCCTAGACGTGCAAGTGGGAATTTATATTAAATGTAATAGTGTTGGTCAGCGGAAAATTGTGAGGGCCGCGAATAGACGGAAAATAGAGTTGGTCGAGAAATGTATCGCGAAATATCGAGAAGGGGTGTACAGCCGTCTTCAGTTTGTGAAGGCGATATCTTTTTTTCATAGCCATAAGACATAGGCATAAGACATCATGAGACTGACGATCAGTGATATTTTGTGAAAAATGAACTGTGATAATTTCTTTTTAGTATACTAGATATTAAGCTATCCTTAAGAATGACTAAAATAATACCTACTGGTGGAAACATAAGACTGCATGGGGACCTGTGATATTCCCCACATACTTAATATAATATACTATTAAATTATACACTTACTCAAACATCACTTCTAAACGTACTCTCTACCCTTCCCCCCTGGCGAACGGAGAGGAATCCTGCCATTCAGTGAGAGCACTTAACTTCGACGGAGAGGAATCGTGATATGAAGATTAGGTGTTTCCCCCCATACCTTATAATTGGAGAGGAATGTTACAAACAAGAAACTACGAGGTACTATTGCTCAAACGAAAATTTGCCACTTAATGAGTGCCACGCGCTTTAGTTTAACGTAAAAGGTGACTGATAACAAGTGTTTTACAAACACATTCTATTATATTCGTTAAAAAACATATACAGGGTGTTTCATTTCGTGACGGTCACAGGCCAGGAGAAGATTCTACGGAAAATTTCTGATCGAAAATGCCTCTTAGCAACTTTTTTCTCTAGGCTAAAATCTAGGCTTTCCAGCGATATAACCAGATTCGAAATTCCGTGTAGTTTTCTGGTAGAAAATTTCTTTTCAAGTAAGAAAAACGTGGTTTTTGACTGGATACTCCGGTTATTCATCATGCGTTGATTCGTCTGGTAAGAAGTATTATATCATTAGTGAAGCATTGTTATAAATTGTACATTTTTACTGTAGATACTGTTCAAAATTCCCACCATTCAATCTATGACCCCCTTCTATCAATGAGCGACGCAGATTTGTACACAAAGGAGTCAGAGTCCGCCGGGCTGTTCCAAAAAAAACCTCTGTACTTACCATTACTTTTTTTTCTAAATACAGATGAACCGAAACCCACATTGTGATTAACAGAGAGATACACGACACAGCATTCACGTAAACATCATACTTTAGGTACCTGAGGAAATGCCCTTTTATTGGGAACCCGCCTGTTAGGGAATCGCCGTTGATATTCCCTCACAGCTTCACGGGCATTCACATTTGTGTACCCATACACAAGTATTCCACGTTGGTGAACGTTGCACTCATTGTACTGATGTGAACAACGAAAAGCAACTAATTATCACAGAAGTTTTTTGGAACAGCCCGGTGGACTCTGACTCCGTGTACAAATCTGCGTCGCTCATTGATAGAAAGGGGTCATAGATTGAATGGTGAGAATTTTGAACAGTATTTACAGTAAAAATGTACAATTTATTACAATGCTTCACTAAGGATATAATACTTCTTACCAGACGAATCAACGCATGATGAAGAACCGGATTATCCAGTCAAAAACCACGTTTTTCTTACTTGAAAAGCAATTGTCTCCTAGAAAACTACACGGAATTTCAAATCTGGTTATATCGCTGGAAAGCCTAGATTTCCACGATTTGACTACGTGTCCTTTTCAAGCTGATTTTTTCACCCGTTTCGCCAGCTCAAAAAAGTTGGTTTCACCATCAGGGCGATAAGGAATTTAACGTTCTTTCCAATTGTGGGTTCAGATTTGAAATCGCACGCGAAATGTGGGAGATATGGCCGTTTTAATGCAGTAAAGTCGAAAAAACCGAGAAAAATCTTGAAATTGAAAAAAACCACATTTCCAAGGGTGTACAAAAAAATTGCTAAGATGCACTTTCGATCAGAAATTTTCCGTAGAATCTTCTCCTGGCCTGTGACCGTCACGAAATGAAACACCCTGTATAATGTTAAAAAAGTGATTCTTTACGTTTTATGACTTATTACTGTGTAAACCACACTGAAATAAACCTGTTCTCAGGTTAGTTTCATCTTTTTATTTGTTCACTCCTTCTCAGCTTCATCCTCATGATTGTTTCCCTTTTTCCAGTCTCAAGACAGTAAATTAGACGATATCCTAGCGAAAATGCATAAAGCTGCTTTTGCTACCTAGCAACTAGTGGAGAAAGCCAGTAGTAGTAATGTTGTATTGGGCTGACAGTATTCAATAAATGAAAAGACAACTTTTTGTACTGTCTTCTTTGGTTTATTATTCAATAATAAACCATTGTAATCGCTCTGGAAAAAAAATTCTAACCCCTCCTGAAAATTTCATGGTTTACGTTTCAAAGGGTGTAGAATCCGAATCTGCAATAAAAATGTTTCCGTCCGTCCGCCGTACGCACGATTTCTCCCAAACGGCTGGAGCAAAAGATCTGAAATTTTCAGGAAAAATCCATCTTGGTCCGGCGACGCCCCAATTCTTTAGCCAGCTCTCTCACTCAATTTAAAGTGCCCTTTAAGGGCTGTCAAAGTTTTTTTACAATCCGCTGAAAACCTCAAAACAAGTCGAATCGGCCTAAATATTTACCTAATTGAAGAACATACCATGAGGAATCGAATGAGCCCTCCGCAGGTCAGTAGGTCAAACCATTCCCGATGTATGGCCCGATTTATGGTGCCAACATTTGCGTTTTTTGGTTTATTATTGTTTGTTTGTAACCTAGTGATGCCGATAGCGTCGAGTTGTAGTGATTTTGGATACTGGAGTGATAGCCGATGTGGATACTTGTAGTTTATAGCCGATACACGGGTTGAAGCATTCTGATATGCATGAAACGCTGATAATATATAGGTAAATATTATTCAATATTATTACTGGGGTGTATTATTATTATAGCACGTAAATTGGTTGTTAACCAAAATACCTATTTGGATTGATCATTTGATCATATTTGTGTGTCTCCTGAAATTCAATAATTGCTCAATCACCTGTGAAAAACGCTGCAAATTCTTTCACTGGGGTTTATTATTCAATTGGCTTGCGTTCATGATTTGAATTTCTACTAAGCTTTGGAGTGTGCGTGTTTCACATGTGATAGAGTGATTATTGAATTTCAGGAGGCACAGAAATATGATCAACTGAACAATCCAAATAGGTTTTTTGGTTGAGAACAGATTTACGTGCTCTATGCGTATCTCCTGAAATTCAATAATCGCTCTCTATCACCTGTGAAACACGCACACTCCAAATCTTAGTAGAAATTCAAATCATGAACACAAGCCAATTGAATAATAAACCCCAATGAAAGAATTTGCAGCGTTTTTCAACCGTTTTAGTAAGTAACGAGATTCTATTCCGAAACTGATTATATTGCGGCAAATAACGATAAAACTTCGTATTGTCAACATCATTTAAATTCATCCCACTCATATAGTTACGAAGTGACAGGAACGCTGATTGTAACTACGGGGACAACAGTACCCGCGTTTGTTTTGGTGATATTCGAAACTTTTTCTCCGACTTTTTAGAGTGAGAGAAGGTACCCCAAAAAAATGGAAGAAATTATTTCGAATGGAACCAAGATTTGAGAGCGACTTTTAGCAATTATTTATCTTAACAAAATCCGCACGGGACAGAGGGTGTGAGGTCCTTATACGATGAAGGACGACGATGTGGAGAACTCGATGCACAACACGTCGTCAGATTTGTCAAGTTGCGTTTGCAGGATCTGCCAGACGGCCAAGAGTAAAGAGCAGCTGATATCTCCGTGCAATTGCAAAGGTAAGAGGTAGGGGCTGAAACGCACTTGTCATATCATATCATTCGCGACGAATGATGATTGTGGAAACCCACTTCAAGCGACACTCAGTTTGTAGAAGAAGCGTAGCCTATTAACCCAGAATTGCAACGTTTAATCGATTTCGACGGTTAGGTCATCGTCAGTAACTGAACAATAAATATATGACAGGAGAAAGGGAAGTTCAATACCATTGGTCAAGAGGTGTAAGGAGCATCCAATCATGTGGGCACAATTTGGAACGTGGGTCACAAAATTTGGAATAAAGTTCTTCGAAAAAAGAATATTGAAAGAGAATAAAATTTCACTGGGGAAGTAACATGAGAGGAAAAGCAATGAACCACCTTGTTATGGGAAAATTTCGGATAAAGTCGTCGAAATTGTATTATCTAGAGGCTTCAAAGTAGGTTTTGAAAATAAAAAAATCACAAACTGTGGTTCTGTAAGAGATAAAGTTAACGCACAAGATAAAAGAGGGGTTTTATAAACTTGAATGCTTCCACACTCCAGAGCTTTGTAGAAATTCAAATCATGAATCATTGAATAAACCCCAGTGAAAGAATTTGCAGCCTTTTTTGACTATTGACACGAGTTTTATTAAATTTCCCATTTCGGAATCTCTCCCGGGGTCCATTTGACTTCATAGTTGATATCTGGCGCTCTGGGGTAATGAGAAAGGGAAAGAAATTGTGAGCATGTTTTGAAGTTAAAAATCTCTGTTTTTTTGAGTTTTCCGACTATCTTCCATTTTGGTTTATTATTCAATAATAAACCAGTTCGAAAAAAAAATTTCTAACCCCCCTGAAAATTTCTGGTTTACGTTTCAAAGGGTCTGGAATCCAAATCTGCAATAAAAAATTTTCCGTCCGTCCGCCGTACGCAAGATTTCTCCCAAACGGCTGGACCAAAACATCTGAAATTTTCAGGAAAAATCCATGTTGGTCCGACAACGCCCCAATTCTTTAGCCAGCTTTCTAACTCAAATTGAAGTGCCATTTAAGGGTTGTCAAAGTTTTTTGGAGAACTTTCCATGAGGAATGAATTTCCCAGGTCTGTAGGTCAAACCATTCCCGATTTATGGCATGATTAATAAGTTCTGTTATCGCCTTCTTGATAACTGTTCCCATCTGGCCGTTCCAAGCGCCCTCAACTCGAATATGGGAGTTTTCCTTTAATTTTGTTTTGGTTTATTATTTCCCATAATGTACCTTTGTAACCAATTTAAAAAAAACGCTGCAAATTCTTTCACTGGGGTTTATTATTCAATTGGCTTTCATGATTTGAATTTCTACTAAGCTTTGGAATGTTTTTCACAGGTGATAGAGCGATTATTGAATTTTGAGGCGCACAAATATGATCAACTGAACAATCCAAATAGGTATTTTGGTTGAGAACAGATTTACGTGCTCTAATATCTTCCATTTTTTTCTTTTTTTTTTTAGATGTTGAGTTCGTTATTTTGAATAAAAAGCCCGGGTTGACAGCAGGTTTTTCACACCTTTTTCCGGTTGAGTGCAGGTTTTGGAGTCGAAAATCTCTGTTTTTTTGTGGTTTTCCAACTATTTTCCTGCTCTTTTTGAAAATTTTCCTACCTTAAAATATTGAGCTTGTTCGCCCGAATAAGAATCCTAGTTGATTGCAAGTTTTCCCCATCTTTCTCTTGTTGACAGCAGCTTTCGAAATTTGACTATCAAATTAGGGTCTACCTACTGTCAAAAAGGGTCCAATTTTTGTATAAACCTAAGAATGAGTTTCAATTGTTGCGCATATTTGTTATACAATCATTATATTATGGTAAAATGATTTATCATTATTAAAGTACTTGATTGATTCAATAGTTGGGATTTTTGGTCCTTTTTCACCCAATTCGCCATGAAACTGCGGTTTCGTCTTAGTCTTACAGACGACGTGCAGCTCCTCGCAGATGTTCAATTTTCAGTCTTCCGCGCTCACCGCTCATGTCTGACCATTTCGACTCGAGCATAATGCGGTATCTAACTGGGGCGTTGTCATTTGAGTTGAACGTTTCACGTTCTGTTCCTGTCAAGTGGGAAACAAAACGATCCGAGAGGAAGAGAATGGAGGAGTCCCTGTCACTGAACTCCGTTCAGATGATTGTTCTCCGTTCGCGCCATTCAATTTGCTCCCCTGCCCGCCCGTCTGCTTCGCCCTCGTCGCTTCCTTTTTCATCGGAATCCACTCTTCTTCATTTTCGCGGCGGAGTTATATTATTGTTTCTGAGAGAATAACCACCGAAAACGCCTTTCAGAGGGAAGTGGTGTCCGTTGTATGTTTGCAAAGGGTAAATGTCATTTGGCCAACTGGGCTTATCAGCGTCTCCAGTTGAGTCACACGAGGGGAGACTATAAGGCAGGTCGTGGGGCTTTGACCTTCTCAAACGTTTCTGGGTTCGGAGGCTGCGCTTTTCAAACAACGGCAATCCCTGATAATGCCATAACGTGAATATTGACCACAACAGCTGTTTTTACCACTATTTACACACAAAATTATTGTATATTTTTAAGTCTGTAGTATTGCAATGATATAGGCTGTGATTAGTTAAAATCTTCATTCAAACACTTGTCCTTAAGGGCCTCTTCAGGATTGTTGTTTTTATCTTGGCAGGTACTTGACTTTTATCTTGGTTATCTCCATACTTGATATTCAGGGAAATAATGGTCAAAGTCACACTAGAAACTATACTTTGTAAAGCCTTTCCAAAATATCAAAATGCAATCCTTTTTGTAAACAATTTTCCCTAACTTGCATTCAGTTTCAGTTAGCTATTCGATATTTCAGCATTCATAGTTTGTTCTCCACAAACCCCTCCTTCCCCCTCTTCTATTTGTTCTCTTGTATGAATACAAAAATATATGTTTCCTTGTTAGACGATGGCTCACATTCCCTTCCGTGATCAGAATTACAATCATGGAACGTAGTTTTTGTTTCTGCACAGAACAAAGACAATGCCTCACGTAAAGGAATTGTTTGGCCCATTATGGTTGTCTTGGAGTAGAGCAGGTATTTGAGATCCACCTCGTATTCACTCCTCTTATCAAAAATCAAAATCGCTTAGAATTTGTATTTTATCCACTATTGGCTTAGACATCTTTGTTTTTTGGCAAAGGTTTTGGCGATGGCTTTTGGCAATATCATTATAGACAAACACCAATTGAGGATTGCCCTCAATAATTATAATAACACTCACCTAAACCACCACAAAACCATGGCAACCACACGACAGCATTCTATTCAATACCTACAATTGAGACTTAACATTAGAAATTCAACAGCAAAACATCCCAACGCGTAAATTTTGATCTATATCACACTTGTACCCAGCAGCCATCTTAATAAAACTCATCAAAGCAGTAAAAATTGTTTTGAACTGACGCCTTCTTTTAAAAACCACCAGAATACCATGGAAATCGCACGACGGCACCCTACTGAATGTCTACAATCGGGATTCAAGACTAAAAATTCAGCAGCAACACGGAAAGCTTGATCCATATCATATTTGTACCCATCAGCCATTCTGGTAAAACTCATCAAAGCAGTACAAATTGTTTTGAACTGACGTTCTTTTAAAAACCACCCGAATACCACGACAACCGGACGACAGCATTCTATTAAAAACCTACAAATTGTAGGCTACAATCGAGATCCAAGATTAAAAATTCAACAGCAACATGGAAAGTTTGGTCCATATCATACTTGTACCCATAAGTCATTCTGAGAGAACTCATCAAAGCAGTACAGGTTGTTTTGAGCTGACGTTTTCTCTTAAAACCCAACAGAATACCATGACAACCGCACGACATCATTCTATTGAATACCTACAAATGAGATTCAACATCAGAAATTCAACAGCAACAGGAAAATATTGATCTATAGCATACTAGTACGCATCAGTCATTCTAGTAGAACTCATCAAAGCAGTACAAATTGTTTTGAACTGACGTTTTCTTCTAAAAACCACCAGAATACCCGGGCAATCACACTACATCATTCAATTGAATACTTACAATTGAGATTCAGCATTCGAAATTCCACAGCGAAACATCTTAACGGGAAAATTTGGATCTATATCACACTTGTACCCATCAGCCCCTCCAGCAGAACTCATCAAAGCAGTGAAAGTATTTTTGAATTGACGTTGCCCTTCAATTTTCTCACTCTCCGCCACTGCAAATTCTAGAAATTGTCCTAAACATATTTGTTGTTTGAATACAACTGTAGAGCGAAACTTGCATTTTTGTTACATCGCTACAAAGACTTGTATTCCAGGGACGTTGGGCAAAGTGCACTTGAGCTGCCTGGAAAAGTGGCTCAATTTCTGCGGGAGGCAGTGCTGTGAAATATGCAAGTATCACTTCCAAGTGAGGAAGACCAGGCGGTACGGGATAACTCAGTCCATAAGGTTTGTTGTAATTGATAAGAAAAGATTTTGAAAAAAAATATCATGAAATATTCCACATGCATACAGGATCAGTGCAACGCTCAATATATTCTGATTGTTAACCTCACATCTATTTATAAAAACTGTTTACCTATAACCACTTGAAGAACCTTTGACAAAATGGAAACGTTGGTAATCAAGCAAGAAACACAATTATATATGATGATGATTATGTATGATGTTGCAAATGTTTTATATTCTAATGACAATTTTGAGAATATTGGTTAGAATATAATCATACAATCATTATAGGGTATGGATATTCGTATTTGTGTGTTTGCTGTTTTTATATTCACATACCTAAGAAATCAGCTGTTTCTATTTTTCCCTCTACATTAATCAATGTAACTAGATCATACCAGGCTGATGGGGGTCTTGAAAGAAGAAACTATCCATCACCGAATCTCAAGATCCCGAAAACATACCTAATATTATAAACCGATCGAGAAACTCTCTATAGATAATTAAATTATTGGTTATTGTTATTGAAATACGAATAGTGTCCATTATTGACTTTCTTTGCTTTCAAGATAATTACTAAACCTCTTCGCACTGTTTACGGACATGAGAAAGTTGGTCATACCTTATCATGATGTTAATTCATGCAATCACAATGATTCCACGACTTTGTTAGGCTCGAGAGCAAATAGGTATTAATTGCCCAACATTATAAACAAATTACTTACCACATTGAGTCGATTGCTTAGCAGTATCGGAAGCATCAACGAAGTGAATCCAGGGCGAAACAGCCAACTCCCGTAAATTAGCAGGTTAATGGATCGAGATATCGAATTTATAAGATAATCACGTTTCGGGCAGAGAGGTCCACGGACAACTAAACAGGAATTCGTGTGTTCGTTCTCACCAAGTAGAGGTCATAAAAACAAAAACACCTCGCAAGTTGGGTGCGGCATTTAGCTTACTTGGCTGGATAACATGGAAGTATAGAACGATGTAGAATATAAGCTTCTTGAAACGATTCACGAGACAGAAATACCGCCGAGCATCCAATGCCTTCAGTAGGCGTTGTTGATTACGTTATCACTGACATCTCGTCATCACCAACGTTTATACGACATGAAGAAGGTATCGCGGAAGTCCCTTCTTCTTGTCGTATAAATCAACTTTGGCACGTCGGCCGGGACATGAAATGAGATGGTTCGGAGGGATACCTCCCTGTAAGGCACACCTACATCTACACTCCAAGGGACCCGCTTTTTAGGTATTTCTCTTGTGATTTCGCTAGGTACTCTTAGAGAGATGTTTGTCTTTCAATCATACCAAAAACGTCACCAAAATACTTGGCAGAGACTTGATAAGTAATTTACTAGTTCTGATAACACTGACAGTATTGGAGGATGATATTGAAAAACGCTGCAAATTCTTTCACTGGGGTTTATTATTCAATTGGCTTGCGTTCATGATTTGAATTTCTACTAAGCTTTGGGGTGTGCGTGTTTCACAAGATAGAGAGATTATTGAATTTCAGGAGGCACACAAATATGATCAATTGATCAATCCAAATAGGTATTTTGGTTGAGAACAGATCTACGTGCTCCGTGCATATCTCCTGAAATTCAATAATCGCTCTATCCTGTGAAACACTCACACTCCAAAGCTTAGTAGAAATTGAAATCATGAACGCAAGCTAATTGAATATTAAACCCCAGTGAAAGAATACTTCTTTACCCCAGTAATAATATTGAATAATATTTACCTATTTATTATCAGCGTTTCATGCATATCAGAATGCTTCAACCCGTGTATCGGCTACTAACTACACTACAAGTATCCACATCGGCTATCACTCCAGTATCCACATTTACTACAACTCGACGCTATCGGCATCACTAGGTTACAAACAAACAATAATAAACCAAAAAACGCAAATGTTGGCACCATAAATCGGGCCATACATCGGGAATGGTTTGACCTACGGACCTGGGGAGGGGTTCAATCGATTCCTCATGGTAAGTTCTTCAAATAGGTATAAATTTAGGCCGCTTCGACTTGTTTTGAGGTTTTTAGGAATTTTACAAAACTTTGACAGCCCTTAAAGGGCATTTTAAATTGAGTGAGAGAGCTGGCTCAAGAATTGGGGCGTCGTCGGACCAAGATGGATTTTTCCTGAAAATGTCAGATCTTTTGCTCCAGCCGTTTGGGAGAAATCGTGCGTACGGCGGACGGACGGAAACATTTTTATTGCAGATTCGGATTCTACACCCTTTGAAACGTAAACCTTGAAATTTTCAGGGGGGTTAGATTTTTTTTTTTTTTTTTCTTCTTTTCCAGAGCGATTACAATGGTTTATTATTGAATAATAAACCAAAATGATAGATGAAAATGGGAACCTGAGGTTGATACGAAATTTTGTATTCTCAAGGTGAGAAAATATTTGTAAAGAATTCTAACTATTTCAAACTTTTTTCCTTCCTTCTCATTGAAGAAAAACTCTTTCTAAAATCAGTCTTTTGTCAGCAACAGTCAAAAGAAAAGAAAAGGAAGACAAAAGTAGTGGTAAAACGACAGAGCATAATTATCCTTTCTTCAATAATGATATTAAAATCTGTAGTTTGAGAAAAAAAAAACAATAATGTAGAATGGCAAAACAACGAATAGATGGCCCTCCAAACAGTATGGAGGTATTCAAATAGAATAATTTCACTTGGTGGGACAACTGCTTTTTAGGTATGAAAGATGTGCTCACTCTTGGAGGGCCATATGACTTTTCAGCATTGAACCCCCTTTGGAAGGAGTATATGTCTAAAAACCATACGATTGGTGATACACTCAGAGGGACTTATGCCTAAAGAGAAGGAAATCCATAGAAACACTGTGGGATGTATGCCAAAAAGGCAGGATATGTTCTGGTAAAATGGTATTTTCCAGGGAATGAAGGGAGAACGTCGGTATCCGATGCTTCCTCCTCCAAATCAGATGCCCTAATGGTAAAACCCCTTGGAGAGGAGAGGACCCGTTGCAGTAGAACTGCCCTAAGCTCCAGAAATGTGAACCAATCATGCCTAAAAGACATATGTCCCGGCCGTGTTAAATCGACGTGTAACCATTGATTTTACATTGACGAAACTCTTTTCTTTTAAATCAACATTCAAATCTCTAGTTTCATGAAACAATGATCAATTGTAACCATGGTCAGGCCAATCGTGAAACCGGCCCTCAGGCGTTTCAGGAAACGGGAAGAGAGAACTATTGGACGGTCTTCCGATTTGGGCCATGGAACTACGCGACGTACCCAAAGTGAATTGAATAGGGCTTTAGTGATACAAGAAGCTTCCGACGGTTCGAACAATCCACCCGGACGTCCTCGATAAAGTCCTAGTTAGGAAAGAGTTAAATAGAAAATAAAGAAAGGAAGAACGGATGTTCAGAGGTGGTCGTTACACATAGTACCTAAGCAAATACAATTCCTTTCAACATTGAGATTTGCATTTAAATAGAACTCCCGGCCGGAATCGAGCGAGCATTTTCGGCCTTCCATCCTTTTATCTGGCAAGTGTGAAGTATCCTGAAATATTTGAAAAGTTCCAGTCATGGAACACTAGTGAGTTTTCCAATGCTCACGCTATTGGACTGCTCTACAAAACATTGCTTTTGCCTATTCTCGAATAAGCTACTGTAGTTTGGTCTCCTTCCTATGCGGTTCATATTGATCAACTCGAGAAAGTCCAACCAGTCTTCCTGAGATATATTTGTTACAATTTGTTCACCCCCTCCACCGATTTTGATCACCCGTCGCTATTGGTGAGACCTGTTCTATGAGCTGTCACCCGTTCTATGAGCGACCTGTGTTTTCTATGAAAATTGATCAGTAAGCGGCTGGATTGCCCCTGCCTTCTTTCTAGGATCAACTTCCTAGTTCCGCAGGTTTTAATGAAACGAATGCGGCTCTTTTCCCAATTGACTTTTCAAATACTAACTACATGTACCATCGACCATTTTCAACTATGTTACGTAGTGCCAACTTATAACTTCAAACCAATCTCGATATTGTCATTTTCTCCTCTCCTTTATCTTCAATGAAGCGGTGTTTTTTGAGATTAATTATTTTCTGTACACTAGTTTCAATTTTTCCTTAATTTCGATCGTAATAAATTTGTTTCGCTCAACACCCCCCCCCCCCCCCCTCTGTGTTGTACTGTACCTACTAGATTAAAGTGTTAATTATATATATCTAAATCGTTCTTTGTATATAATAGGGATCGCCCATTCTTTGATAAATAAATAAGCCTTAGTAAGCATTACTCACCAGTATTTTTTTTTTTAAATTCGGTTTTTGAAATTTTCCTTTTTAAAAGTAAACCAACTACTTTTGAAGGGGTTAGAAAATGTTTTTTTTTTTTTCGTTCGATTACAAAGGTTTAATTGAAAATGATAAACCACAATCTGACATAGCATTTCCAGACCAAATGAAACGTTTTCCAAACTGGAAAGTGTTTGTGAATCCCCTTAATTGTCGGTACCTAGCAATTGTTTCTCTGTGTCGTTATATACCCACTCGCATTCAACAGTTAAAAAAACTTCTGCCAAGTGGGTGTGGCACATAGCTCCCTCGTATCCATAACATGACTGCATAGATCATTGAAAATTATTATTGACTAAAGAACTTCGTTCAATTAGGCGAAATCGGTCAAGAACTCCCGGAGTTATGCTTGTGGCAAGGATTTCACGTTTGCGCATGCGCAGAGGCTACTATTGATCCGGGGGTCGTGAAACTCATAGGGGACCATCTACACATCAAACCGAACAATCCCTGAAAATTTCAAAGAAATTGGTCAAGAACTCCCGGATTTATGAGCGTAACAAGTATTTCGTTTGCGCATGCGCAGAGACTACTATTGATCCGGGGGTCATGAAACTTATAGGGGACCATCTACACATGAAACCGAACAATCCCTGAAAATTTCATTGAAATTGGTCAAGAACTCCCGGAGTTATGAGCGTAACTAGGATTTCGTTTGCGCATGCGTAGAGACTACTATTGATCCGGGGGTCATGAAACTTCTAGGGGACCATCTACACATCAAACCGAACAATCCCTGAAAATTTCATCGAAATTGGTCAAGAACTCCCGGAGTTATGAGCGTAACAAGGATTTCACGTTTGCGCATGCACAGAGGCTACTATTGATCCGGGGGTAATGAAACCTATAGGGGACTATCTACACCACAGCCCGCACAATCCCTGAAAATTTCATCAAAATCGGACTATAACTTCGTGTAGTTTTGCCAGTAACAAGGATTTGCTGACAGACAGACACGCAGAAACACAGACAGACACGGAACCAAAATTGTTCAGAAAGGTCTAAAACCCAAAATGCGAGTGGAATTTTTGATTTTGTTGACAAAAAAATTTTCACACTCCGAAAGTGAAAACAATGCTTCCGCTACCTTGGTAGACTCGGAAGCTATTTCTCAAACTTACTTACTTGTTTCCTATTCTACTAAGTTGAGATCTACTTTGATGATCCTATACCTAAAATTCACAGAATTTTCATTTTGTCAACTTCTTTACTTTCGATAGGTACAATTGCAGCCACCTGCAATTCGAAGGGCAGTGGAGATTTGTCCAGGGGTAAAATTCCGGCCCCATAAAAAAGCGTCTACGAAGTATTATAACCGTTGTAGGAAATTGAGAATGATGGAGTTCGACAGCGCTATATGTGTATATTTATTCATTCTGTATCAATCCTTCCTTAATAACAAATTAAAATTAAACGAAGGAGCTCCTAAAACTTCAAACGACTGAAAATTCGGGCCCCCTTACGGAGACCGGGTCATTTGGTCTGGAAAAGGTTTTATTTGATATGGAAAAGTTTTCATTTGTCTTGGAAATGTGATATATTTCATCCTTGGGGAACAATTTAATGTTACTGCGCTTGGTAGCAGGTGGGTAACGTCAGGGAAGTCAAATTACAAACTCGATTTAACTGGAAATTAATTACGCCGCCGGTTCGCCATTAGGCGTCCTTGACACCGAGTGAGGACGTTCGCTCTGTCTCCCGAACCTCTGATATGCTGCATCGTCGAGCTCATTCAACTCGGCAACTTCACGAGTCAGTGGACTTCTGTACGTTTGACTGGACCGGCGGAACAAGACGACGAAGGGTTGATTTCATTCACGACTCGGAGAATCGGATCGCTCCACTCGTCCCATTGTCAATGTACGTGCAGGCTGTACGGAGAGTGTCCTTCGAGAATGCACACACCGTTCGTATTCTGCATAGACCCAACTTCAGGGGGGTGGGAGAGGACGGATATAGACACACAGGGCGTCCCACTTAAGGGTGGAAATCTGGCTAGGGACGGATTCTACATCCAGTTTGTGACAAAGTGCATCATAGAATATTTTCCAACACACAACTTGGTCAAGGTTTTTGACAGATCCAGAGCTCTATGTAACTGAACGATAAGAAGGAAGAATGGTTTTGCTCATATTAACGTTTTACAAAGGGAAGTACAATCACACTATAAAAACCAGCTTATCTGAGTATATCGACGTTTCAGGGGGTGGTAACTCCCCCGACCCCGCCAGTGAAGGAAGGAGGGCCCAAGCGGGGGGAAGCGTCTCCCAGGGCAAGCGACGTGGTCCTCTCCTCGGGGATTTGGGATATACGATTTTTTGACTTTTAATATTGTTATTATACTCCCTCATTGTGTTGTTTAGTACTCTACCTCCTGTACACACGGGACTTACCCCAACAAGAAGGCACAACTGTTGCCACCTTTGCAGATGATACGGCTATCCTCTCTGTTGGAGATGATATAGAAGCTGCAACACGCAAACTACAGACGTCTACTACTGAGGTTTATAAATGGACCAAGATGTGGAGAATGAAGCTGAACGAATCAAAATCAGCCCACATCAACTTCACTAACCGAAAAGTCCCAATCTTGGATGTTGAGATCAATTCGAATAAAATACCGCATACTGAAGCAGTTAAATACTTGGGTTTGACACTTGACTCCAAATTAAACTGGAAAAAACACATAGAAAAGAAGAAAGAAGAACTTAAAATCAAGTACAGAAGGATGTATTGGCTAATGGGAAGGAATTCCCATCTCTCACTTCACAACAAACTGCTTATATATAAGCAGATCCTTCGCCCTATTTGGACCTATGGGATACAGATCTGGGGCTGTGCCAAGAAATCAAATATTAAGAAAATCCAAACCTTTCAGAATAAAATACTGAGAAGTATAGTTGGAGCCCCTTGGTACATGCGAAACGATGATATTCATCGAGATTTGAGGATGGAGACAGTCTATGAAATTATCGCAAAATACGCAAGGAAGCCTCCAAAAACACGTGTACCCGGAGATGCTCTACGTTTTGGACAACGAAGGTGAAATCCGACGTCTCAAGCGAAACAAACCACTGAATTTGTTGTGCTGCGTGAATAGAAGTGCAATCGAACTCAGTGCTAATTAATTGAGCTATATAATAAAGGGCTAGATTTTGCTGTAAACCTATCCTCTTGGAGTGTACCTTTATTGATATGTAAAATTGCTAGATGAAATGTATTTGATTTCTCAGTCGCAATTAATAAATCACGAAAAAAAATTGTGTTATTCACCTATTTCTTTTTAACCTGCGTAGCAGGGCCATTAAACTAGTTAAAAATCAGTTCACACACCTTCAACAAGCGGTTACAAGTCGAGCGGGCGTAGGCATTGAAAACGAAATGGTATAATCAAGTGAAGGTGATCGCAAGGTCGCTGAAACCTCGGTTTCCTCGAAAGCAGAGAGCACATAATAAATTAAAAAAAAAAAAACAACGCAGTCTGTCACTCTAAACTGAGTTGTCATCCCCATCGTTCACTGAGGCAACCAGACCAGAAAATTTGATACAAGTGAGAAAGTTACGTTGAATTTTCCATTTCCCGAGTTTTCTTCTGTTGTGTGAGTTCAAATGTGCCAATAAATCTATCTATCTGCCTCGAGGATCTAGTACATTACATCCATGTTTACTCTCTTGTCTCTGCCCCACACAATATCTATACGTACGGTAGAGATGCTATAACACTCGTAGCTTCCCTTATTGCTGCAACAGGTAGTCGAAACTTTGTTTGAAAGCTACCGCTTTCTGGTGATGACAATTTTTTATCTCCACCATCAAAATTTCAAGTCACACGTTTCTATGTTTCCCTCTTTACATTTCAGACATACTCATGGTTGTGGAGTGTGGTGTGACCGCTTTCTTATGAAACATCAAGGCGGAGCGTAAGTTGGTATATTTTTATTGGAAACGTTTCATTCCTCTATGGGAACTTCAGTCCTGTTATAATGTAAGTATACCAGCCATCAGTATCATCACCATCCATCAACACATATATGTAATTGTTGTAATTTTGTCCCTAATGTGCCAAACAGGTAATATAAGATTATCATTGGAAATCCAGAAGAGAGAATATTTACCTATAGTTAAACTTCTCATGAAGAACAGTTGAAATTCGATTGATGCTAATATGTGAAAAATTATGTGAAAAACTACTACACTCTTAATTCTTGGAAGAAAAAAGAAAGGATATTAGAGGGAGTTTTTTTTTTTTATATAAGATGACTCATGATAAAATAAATGGGAAACAACTCTCTCTCTAATATCCTTTCTTTTTTCTTCCAAGAATTAAGAGTGTAGTAGTTTTTCACATAATAGCATCAATCGAATTTCAACTGTTCTTCATGAGAAGTTTAACTATAAATATCCTCTCTTCTGGATTTCCAATGATAATCTTATATTACCTGTTTGGCAGATTAAGGAAAAAAAATTACAACAATCACACATATATTTTGTTGGATGGTGATGATATTGATGGCTGGTATACTTACGTTACAACAGGACTGAAGAAGTTCCCATAGAGGAATGAAACGTTTCCAATAAAAATGTACCAACTTACGCTCCGCCTTGATGTTTCATTTCAGACATAATCTGGTCCACAACACGCGCCATTCATTCGAAACACGAGTATCTCTCTAATAAATTCATGACCGGGTGAAGACCCAAACTTCCCTGGCACCCAGGCCATTACCTTTACAGGCTTGATAATTTGTTTGCTAACTCGTTAATTGAGTGTGTTTGTTGACTCGGGAAACTTATTGATTATGTTTTCAACGCAGGATCTGGGTTAGACACCCCCGCCACAGGATCCACCTTCGCTCCGATCTCATCATCGGCTTCATCCTCACCCTCATCACGGTGGCTCTTTGTTGCATTTGCGCTTTCGGCGTGAGGTATAACTATCATAATCAACATGCATTTGTGTAGATAATTCCAAATGTATGTGGGTCATTTCAAAATTTCGGTCACATTTATGTCACTGATCAGTATTGCCGTCTCTCAAATGTGTTAGTTTACAAGGTGGCAGTTTTCAAACTTAGGATCAAAAATCCTTCATCGGACAGCCATCTTGGCTTCGTTTTCAATCATCAATAAGGGGTATAATACAAGGATTGAAATTTGAACAAATCGATATCTCAAAAATCTACGAAATAAAAGTCCTTTTTTGGCTTATTCGTAAATATAAATTGAGTGAGATCACTTGGATACGATCTTTCATTCGCTCCCCAGACGGAAAATTAATTTCTCAAAAACGTTTGAAATAAAAGGACAGGTTTTTTCATTGCTTTTCATCGGTGATTTTTCACTGAATTGAATTATAGAATGTTTTACTGTAAGCTCTTCCGTTCCCTTTAAAAATTTCATGTTTTCTGGACACCCCACATACTGCAGAAGCGTGAATTTCGAAATATGTGTTATTTCTAGACGGGGGAATTATTCAGTTGAAAACTCCCCTCTTCCTCTATTTTTTACTTATTACCTGCTCCAGTTGTCGAATTAACAATATTGTTTTGAAACTTTCTTCTTTTATTTTACCTTATTACCAAACAATTGACCTATTTATGCGACGTTTCAAGCACCTATAGGATTAACTATATTTCCGACACTTAACAACTTCCGACACTAATTGGACTGGGGTGTTGGTATCGAATTTAAAGTGGATTTTATGTCCTTCGATGTCGTACACTACCTGTGCTTTTTTGAGGAAATCTAGTCCTAATATGACGTCTTGCGCTAAATTCTGTATGACGTATATTTTATGTGTCCATGAATGCTCGTGTACTTGTATCTTTGCTGTAATCATGAAATGTGTGGTGACTGTTGTTTTATTTCCCGTTATTAAAAGTATTGATTCACATCTTTTTAGTGGTGTTTGTTTTGGGTTTAAATATTTATTGTAAAATTCGTGGCTAATAGCAGTTACAAATGCACCTGTGTCAATTAATGCATGCACATTCTTACTTTCTATAGTAATCGGTAAATACGCTCCTTTTGTGTCTTCAGTCATCGTCGTAAATACCGAGTTTAATTGCGAAATTTTTGGGGGTTTCGTTTTCGATTTATGGCTGTTAAATTCGCCCTCGTCGTTTCGGTTTTCCGATCTAGTGGATATTGCGGATCGTAAACACTAAATACAGTTTTTTCAGTGTTTTAAAATTTTCTCCTATCTGGATGTACATGTTCCATGGAAACGTATGTAAAAGTTGTGCCTACAGGAAAGGAGGGAATACCTAAGACCGTATTTCTCACTCCCCTACAGCTGTCACTAACCAGAGGTTAACAACTTCCATCGTCACTATTATTTATTGGGACTGTTATATCCACTTCCACTATGCAAGAACATACCATCTACAACGGATATCTGCAACAGAAAAAAAATTGGATCAAATATCAGCCCATTATTTCAGTGTCACACGGTTTTTCCTCACTCCCTACAATGTTTTGAAAAGTAGCTCCCAACAGGCAGGAAAGGGTGTTTATGAGGTTGCTTCTGTTTTGTTGACATCCCTTATTCAAGATGGTCCCAACGCTGGTGGTTGGATTTTGCCTAGACCTTCCCAGTCAGTTCTACCGGGAAAACCATCCCTGGAGGCAGCAGGCTCCCTACTCCAGTAACATTCTGACTGTGGCAAGTGAAAATTGATCGCACTTGTTGACAATTAGTGTAGTTGTCGGAAGTTCGTTGACAACATTTTGGTTCAACCAGTTTGAATTGATTTGTGGCCTGTAAAGGCGATGAAAGGCTATAACCTCACTCCTCTCACTCCCTGCAATATCCAGCCAATAGCCCCTTAAACTGTAGGGAGTGAGATCTGCTTGTAGCAAGTGAGATTTTGGCAAGGAAACCTTAGTATTTACTGTAGCTAAAATTAAGCTAAGTGTGCTGTTCCACTCACCTAAATTGAGGGACTTGAGCGGCGATTTCCACGGAGGTTGGAGGCTCAATAGGGGAAAAAATAGTAGTATATACCTCACTCCCTACAAAAGTTTTTTTTTTTTTTTCAAAATGGCGTATCAGCAGTACGGTTCAAGATTATGTGTGCTCACTTGGGTAATATGCCCAGAGAACCGCAGTAATTGATTAGGAACGAGAAAATTGATCACGTTTCAACTTTTATTTTTTAGAGAAGTCGATACCCAAATGTGACCGTAATTTGAAATGACCCATATCATTCGAATAAGTGCGGAACACTCGGTAGATTAAGTACACAGTTGATTAATTAAATCTTGAATGAAGGACGATGGTGTTGCTAAAAGTGGGACATTTTAGTTCATTATTTCATTAATGAACCTTTGCAAGCGAAAAATAAATAAACACTTTACAAGGTGTTCTAGTAAATCTAGGATTTACACCATGTAAAGTCTTTTGTTTTGTAGATAAGGATACTTTGGATACTTTTACATGGAGTGTGGTTTCACATCTCAAATTCAATGCATGTTACAGACACATTCAAATAGGTCATGTAGGATCCACTGACCACAGACGATCTGAAGGGACTAGGCGAGGTCACGATCGGGAAATAATAGCCAGGTCAAGGGCGGGGACTCGGTGAATAACGAAGTGAGGAAGGAAGATGAATAGGAAGGCGAGAGGTGAATAGGAGAGCGAAACCGGACTGAGGGAACGTTCGGCGAATCTCGTGAGACAGCCTTTTTACTGGGTCTCTCTTTATGTTACTTTGAGGTCTCTAACTTGAGAGCGGTGATGCTGAGTTTGGAACAGTGAAATGGATCCGTCGAAATCCCAAATATTTACGTCGTTTCTAAATTTACCTACTGCACACTGGTGAGCTCACATCTTGAGCTTCATTCTCCCCACATCAGTTCAAGAGTTGGCCATCTACGTCGATGTAGTATTTTCCACGACTAATATTAGGGAATGGGTTTAGGATAATCGATGTTTGTCTCCAAAACCAATTACACAGCCCCCCCCCCCCAAAAAAAGTCAAGATCCGTAAAGTAGACTAGGATGTCCCTATGTATTTTTCGATGTTGAATTCGAATCCAAGGTCCAAAAATTCCCTGACTCCCAAAATTTTGAGCTATCGCCAAAAAACTACCCTTAAATTGGTGTCAGAACCTTCTTTTTGAGTAATGAGATTGGGATGAACTACGACATCTTTTTAAGTGAATTTCTACATTTTTTTCAACTTCAGACAAGGAGAGTACTTGGGGAAACTATCTCCCCCTCAATCACACCCCGCCACCCCCTCCTAGGGGTTGAAATTTGAGTTCTCACGCATGGGTACCGACACACCCCCAGATTTTCTAATTTTGTACTGTACAGACCAGACGGAGGTTAAATTGATGTGATAGTAACACATGTTGTTTAATTCATTTGGATGATAGCTACTTCTTGAAAATTTTTTAGAAATAATAATTAACTAGAAAAAGTTTAATGTGCATCAGATAGCTTGAAAACACATTTTTTAGCTTGAATTTTTCAAAAACTTCCCCCCAGACCCCCGGCACTGGCACCCCAAAAATTTGACCTAAATCCGCCCATGTTCTCACGCCAAGTTGAGTGGGGAATGGATTTATATGTTTTTTGGTTCCTGAGGTCGAATTTGAACTTCCAGGAGTCCGTTGACACCTTTTCTTCCCTTAACCACCCCCTCCTAGGGGTTGAAATTTGATTTTTCGCGTCAAGTCGAACAAGGTAAGGATTTCTGTGATACGGGTTATAATATAACCATATATGATTTTTGAAAAGGCTTTCGTTTCACCAAACTCCAATGACTTTTAATTCTTTCGGATTTTATTCTCTTTTCTCGTGACATCTCTGTGATATTCGATATTTCGTCTTCCATTTTTGTTTTGGGGAGGAGGTACCAACTTACATGGGGGGGGGGGGGTGCGTCAAGAAGCTTTGGGGGGGGGGGGGCCCCCCTGCTTTATAAATTCGATTTTGGGATATTGAATGGTAAAATAACAAATTTGAAGGATGGATTAAACTTTTCTTCTCGGTCGATCAAAAAGGATCATCATTGAGAATAATAAATCAAAAATAAAAATGATAAGTATGAATTACTGTCTGAACATGCAGTACAAAATTAGCTCATGTGGGCCATGCTGCACGGCAGGAGCTTTCGATTGCGCAATTCGAAAGACAGCAACTTTCAGGATTTCACAACCGACACCAACCAACAGAATGACTTAGAACTCGTTAAGAATGAGTTTTTCCTTGAATGCCGGAATTGACGTTCATTGTTACCGACTTGACTCACAAATTAAATGAATTAGGTAAAACTACGGCACGTGACTCCTAATTCCAGCAATGAGGCGATTTCCAAGGATCTCAGACTGCACAATATAGTCACGTAGTTGCTCCTATGTTTAGTTCAACTATGAACTGCGTTTCACCAAGATCTTTATAAATAATTCAGATTGAGTTTGTCGGTGCAAAGCCCACTACAATACGTATGACGCACAACAAAACCACGATTATTAATGTGGTACGGTCTATAAATTTCATCAAATTTGGGATCTGTGATAGTCTGAGATAGTCTCCCATCTCTGTACTCAAGCTCAATATTTCCCGTATCAAACTCTTCACTTCCAAAATCAAATTTTACGTTTCCCAAGTCAAATTTTACATTTCCCATTTCCAATTTCGCAATTCCCTAGTCAAACTGGACTTTTTCAAATTCATGTGCATCATTTCTAATGTCAAACGCCCCCATTGAACAACTTTTTCAACTCCAAGTCAAACGCATCACTTCTCAAGTCAAATTTTACATTCCCCAAGACAAACTCAACTATCTTCAAATTAAATTCTACATTTTCCAAGTTGAACTGAACAATTCTCAAGATAAATTTACGTTTTCCGAATCGAACTCAACATTTCTCATGTAAAATTTTACAATCCCCTGGTAAAACTCGACATTTCTAAATTCAATTTAATCATATCTCACGTCAAACTTCTCCAATAAACTAATCTCTAAGTCAAACTAATAATCTTCCAAATCAAATTTACATTCTCTAAGACAAATTCACAATTCTCAAGTTAAAGTCTACATGTCTCAAGTCAAACTAAACAATTCTCAAGTTAAATACATTTCCCAACGTGAGCTCAACAATTTAAAACGTGTCCGAATCCTAAAATTCCTTAGTCAAACTTACATTTCCCAATTCGAGTTTAACATTCCTTAAGTCCACAACACCAAGAAACATGTACAATTCAACATTTTCCAACCCAAACAAACCAACCTCCCAGAAAACTTACCGTTTCTTAAGTTAAAATAAACATTTTCGACCCAAACTCAAAATTTTTGAAATACCCCACATTTGGGAAATCTCGAATAGGACATTGAAAAAGATCGATTTGATTTGAACAATGTTGAATTCGAAGTGAGAAATGGACATTTCTGGTTTGGGGGTTGTATAATTGGACATGAAAACTGTGGAGTTTCATTTGGAAAGTGTTTACTTTGATGCGAAAAATGTAATTTGACTTGAGAAATTATAATTTGACTTGCTTAATGTTCAGCTTGAGTTGGAAAACCTTAAATTTGGGCTGAGGGATGCTGGGTTCGACTTGAAAATGTCAAGCTCACGTTGGAAAATGTTGCATTTGACTTGAGAAGTGACGAGTTTGATATGGGGATTGTAAAATTGGACATGAGAATTTTGAATTTGACTTGGAATTGTTCAATTTGGAAGTGGGAATTTAGAACTGTACTTGAGAAATGTTAAGCTCACGTTGGGAAATGTTGCATTTGGCTTGAAAAATGTCGAGTGTGATATGGGAATTGTAAAATTGGACATGAGAATTTTGAATTTGAATTGTTGAATTGGTTTTGAGAAATATTGAGCTCTAGTTGAAAAATGCCGAGTTTGTTGTAGGAATTGTAAAATTTAACTTGGGAAATATTGAATTTGACTTGGAAAATGTAGAATTTTACTTGATAAATGAAGAATTGGTTTTGAGAAATGAAGAGTTTGAGTTGGGAAATGTTTCGTCTCGTAGTCCACGAACAGAGAATGGTATCCATTTCGTTTCGCCTAACTACCATCTCGTTCCTAAGTAAACCGTTAAATCAGTGAACGAGCTATAGTTTTAATATATTATTTACCTTTCCATATTTGCTAATTTTAATCATTTACCGTAACGATATGGTTAAATACTTGAACAAATTATAATCAATGACGATATTTGGTTGAACGATTGAAAGTAAACATGCGGCAGGTACTTCATCAGTGAAGGGGTGAAGCTTGGAATCCCCGCCGTGTACTCGGAAGGCGTCATCCTCATCTTCATGGCCATCATCGTCTTGGGATACTCCGTCACCATCTACCTGATGTGCAAGGACCACGTGGTACCCTGGTACAGGTACTTATCCATTCACATCAACAACCGTACTCTTTCAACAACACTTTGATCCAATTTCAATCCCGGTTCAACTGTTTGAGCGGAGATCATCCGCCAAATAGATTTCACCAAGGTCATACAACGCTGAACACCGGTCAAATAGCTTTCAGCTTTGAAAGCCCGATCTTGATCTGTTACTTGGATGAACTCGGATCAACCGTTGTTGATCAAATTCTCAACATGTTCAACTTTGAGCCGTACAGCTCCCAGCTGAATATGTGCAGCCGAATCATATTTGATCTTCTCTCAATTTCAAACAAAATTGATGGCAAATAACATCAATCATCAAACGTAAGGTAACCAAGAAACACACTGAAGGATGGAACTTGTATAAAGAAACACCACAAAATAGAAACAACTGTTTTGATTTGGCATGAGTGAACCTGTCGACCTTCTGGCACTCATCCGTGACAGCTAACACTCGCCACTGGTTTTGGTGAAAGGTCTATCTTGAGTGAAATGGGGGGAAATACATTGCCAACAGACACCGAGGCGAAATGGTGACAGCCTGAACGATACAGAGATCCCAGAAGCTCCATTTCAACAATTATAATCTTAATTAACCCCCAGTAAAGGTGAAGGTCAACAAAATGTCAGTCATACAGAATTCAATTTACCAAGTTCAGCTAAATGAGCTCACGTCATTATGTAGATATTGGGTGAAAAAATTATAGGAAAATCTCTTGTTATGGCAATCGTCATTGTGACATTCTGAACCCATTCGTTTTACAGCTTCACCTGTTGATTGAACACTTGGTTTTACAACGGCACCGCCTGTTCCCTTGTCCTCCACATTTCTGGCTGCAGAGATTGACCTGCTAAATCCTTCAGCTCGCAGACTCTTGGAGGACGTGAGATTTCTTCTGGGATCGGTCCGGGGAACGGTGGACGCACCTCCACTGCTTCCTGAGATCAAGTTTCTTGTCCCCCGCTTGGGCTCTCGAAATCAACATCTCTTCTGGACATATTTCTCTCCCACTAATTATTTATACAACTGCCTTTCATCCAGAATGCCGCGAATGATGAACCGGATCCTCCACGAGTGTCCCAAAATGGATATCTTCGTAGAACCAGTGACAAAAATTGAAAAAAACAATAATAAGCAACCTGAACAAATTCACACCATAACTCTGTTTCTCCATCCTTTATATGTATATATGTTGTATATATGTGCAATTTAATTCTTTAGTCGGGTTGAGCTTGCCCGTATTAAAACCAGAAGGACAAACTTGAAAAAAGTCGATTTGTTATAGAATTCTATCCTATAGAGCCTCTATTGGCCATGGATACATTCGGGGAACCACAATTCGTCCTTTGGTTGTAAAAACGTAATGTAAAAGAAACGGAGAGCCTTCAATAGCATACCGAGCCATAAGATCAAACAGATGACGGTCGTTCTGCTACTAGGTCGTTCCACTCGTGCCTACTTGACGTGAGGTCGCCCCTCCACCTTCCCACTTGGAGCATCTCTAAACCACAGGGAATATCCCTTCAGGAAAGTATAACAAAAACCACTTTGCCTTAGAGAGTACTAACAACTTCACGTCTGTTCCAGATGGTGGTCGAGGAGTCTGGTCATTAAGATCGTCGTGATCGAGTCGGGAGGTCGGAGAGAAGCCCACGAAGTCAAATCCAAAACGAAAATCAAAAGCCTCGTGCCCCACCTGCCCCACAAGGAGGTTTCGTCGACTTGCAACGTGTCCGAAACCAGATCGCCGATCCCCCTCGGTCCGCCTGCCGCTCCACACATCATCTCTTGATGAGCACATTTCAGCTCGACAGAACTAAAGCTACGATACAAATTTTCGATTGAATTACCTTCGTTGTTCCTATATTTACGAACGGGAAATCCGACTTTTGTTGCGCATTTATTAAATTCGGATTCCAACGTCGATCAATCTCGATTAAAACTAAGAAACCTACATTTATAATTGACGAACGGATTAAGTCTCTACAGAGACTGGGCCTGCATTTTGATTTATCCAATCCTTTGTAATCGACGAATAAACCATTTTCAAAAAATACTACCAAATTCCGTCCGCTGTCTCCAAAACTACAAGACGAAAGTTTACCAAATTTGTCTTAAAAATAATTATTATATCATCAATAATTAAAATAGACAGATATAAAATAGATAGATATAAAATTATTATAGACAACTATTTTTTGGGGATGTGGTAATCTCGGCGTATCATCAATTAACCTCCAATCATTAAAATTTTAGGTGGAAATATTTTAAACTGTAGATATAAAAAAACTTTCGGAAAGAAAGAAAGATTCAAGTAATTTTGTAAGTAGGGTTTTGGAATGTTATTCAGTCATTTTATTTTCATTTTAATTTTTTTTTTTTTTTTTTTTTTTTTTTGTACCTAGCGTGGGCTGTGTTCTTTGTGCTTCAACTGTGGTTAAAATGATTTCCTTTTTCAATATTTTGAGCATTTCCCTGTAATGGAAAAGTGTGAAACTCCTATTGAACTGGGAAAATGTCAAAAGATTCTCAGTCTTTTGAATCCATTTTTACAGTTGATTGTTCATTTTGGTATATTATTCAATAATAAACCATTTTAATCGCTCTTGAAAAAAGAAAAAAAAAAGCCTAACCCCCCGAAAATCACACTTCTCGTCGATCTTAGTAACAGAGGCCCACCCCCACCAAATCAACGCTGTATGAACCGCAAAGGACCGCAAGACTTTCTGTGATGTTATCTACTCAGTGTTATTACCTACTTGTTGTATGTTTGTTATTTAATTTATACTCGCGTGCACTAGTCATCTCTGTAATACCTAATCATCCCAAATTGTTTTGAACAACTGTAACTGTTGACAATAAAGTTTTCTTTATTAAAAAAAAAACCGTCTCCACAAACACGTAAACGTCGAAGTATTGAGCCTCCTGGACAACAGCGGTGATGTACGTAGACTGAAAAGGACCAAACCCATGGACCAAGTTACAGCTCAGTGAAGTGATGCGATGAGTGGTTGTCGGTAGTGATCTATTTGGCACAAAACGCTAATATAAGTGATCAAACGAAGTTACTAGATGGGTACCTATACTGTTGAAACAATCAAAATTATATTTGAAATAATAATAATAATGAGTTTTGAAATGGTACGCATCAAATAAGTTACTTATTGGAGGGATAACTTTGTCTCATGCTATAGAAATGGTTGTTGCCCCCGAAATCCGTGAACCCGAACTCAAATTCCGGTTTATAATATTCGGTATAAATCGGCGGGTTTTGATTGTCAGATTTGCATTCGCGGGTCGTTAGGCGACTGGGTTATTCGAGCGTCGCGTGCCTTTGACATCGGTCATTACACAACTGGGAGCCGCCGTGGGCGGTCAGTCTCCCGGCGCGGCGGAGGAAAACTTCTATATTTCCCAGAGTCGGAAACGTTTTATAAATAACCGCCCAAAACCACGTGCGTGCTCCCGTTCATATGTTCGCAGTATGAGAATACCAAGGAAGGTCAATGAAGGCATTTACGTCAGAGGAATATGCAGAGTGTAAACCAGGAAAGGGACACGTTTGACATGTTGTCGGCGAGAGTATGTAAATACGTTCTCGAGCCGTGTTCAAAATTAGTACAATGTTGGGTTTTGCTGACTACACAATAATTTTATGGAAATACCTTCCTGAGTCAATACATAGATCAATACAATTAATTACAATTTGTTTCTCGTCAAGACCTGGATGGATACAATTGTTTTGGCTCTCAACGGAAACAAAACTTCGTTAATCAGGTTTTTTGGTTTATTATTCAATAATAAACCATTGTAATCGCTCTTGAAAAAAAAATTTCTAACCCCCCTGAAAACTTCATGGTTAACGTTTCAAAGGGTGTAGAATCCAAATCTACAATAAAAAATTTTCCGGCTGTCCACCGTACGCCGTACGGACGATTTCTCCCAGACGGCTGAAGCAAAAAAGCTGAAATTTTCAGGAAAAATCCATGTTGGTCCTGTCGAAGCCCAAATCCTTGAGCCAGCTCTTTCACATAATTTAAAGTGCCCTTTAAGGGTTGTCAAAGTTTTGTAAAATCCCTAAAACCCTCAAAAAAAGTCAAGGCTGCCTAAATTTGGATTTTTTTGAAGAACTTTCCACGAGGAATCGAATGAGCCCCTCCCCAGGTCTGGAGCTCAAACCATTCCCGATGTATGGCCCGATTTATGCTGCCAACATTGCATCCACATTCAGTACATCACTAGGTTACTGCAATCAAAACAAAAACAACAGCGTTTTTGTTTGTTTTGATCGCAGTAACCTAGTGATGTAGTGAATGTGGATACTGGAGTGAACTCCTAAAAGGGTTAATAGCCGATGCACGGGTTGAAGCGCTGCGTGCTTATTTTTCAATTTTATTCATTTGGCTTGCATTCATGATTTGAATTTCTACTAAGATTTGGAGTGTGCGTGTTTCACAGGTGATAGAGCGATTATTGAATTTCAGGAGATAAGCATAGACCACGTAAATCGTTCTCAACCAAAATACCTATTTAGATTGATCACTTGATCACATTTGTGTGCCTCCTGAAATTCAATAGTCGCTCTACCCCCTGTGAAACACGCACACTCCAAAGATTAGTAGAAATTCAAATCATGAACGCAAGCCAAATGAATAACAACCAGTGAAAGAATTCCAAGGAAAGGTCTGTATTTTGTTCAAACGCCGTTCAAATAGCCGATACACGGGTTGAAGCATTCTGATATGCATGCTCCGTATTACAAAATTTAAAATATTCAAATAGAATATTTTTCCATTGTAATCGCTCTTGAAAAAAAAAACGCTGCAAATTCTTTCACTGGGGTTTACTATTCAATTTCATTCATTTGGCTTGCATTCATGATTTGAATTTCTACTAAGCTTTGGAGAGTGCGTGTTTCACAGGTGATAGAGCGATTATGGAATTTCAGGAGATATGCATAGAGCACTTAAATCAGTTCTCAACCAAAATACCTATTTGGATTGATCAGTTGATCATATTTCTGTGCCTCCTGAAATTCAATAATCGCTCTATCACCTAGAAACACGCACACTCCAAATCTGAGTAGAAAATCAAATCATGCATCCAAGACAAATGAATGAAATTGAATAATAAACCCCAGTGAATTTTATTTCGCATGTTTTTGCATTTTTTGGATGCATGTTTGCTTATATTTATTTTTGTTAAATTTCTGCATGTTGATCCGAACCTATGGTAATCAATATTGTATAGGTATATTGTGTAGACAAAAAGTAATTTCTTACGGGAAAAAACGTAGTGCCTATTAAGGTAAAGATGAAACAGTCATAATTGCACATATTTCATCTTGAAGAAATTTTACTTTATTGTAACGTGAAACGGAGCAAGTCAATTTCGTCAGAAGGGGGTGCGACACGTGGGCCTCGGCTCGTCGCGTGGTGGGAAATGGGTCGAACGAAAAAAAGGGGGTGCAGCCTATTTCAGAACTTATTTCAGCCGTAGCACTCACCTTCAAGGAAGAAAACCCCAAGAACGGTGCCTATTTCCGCTAAATAAATTAGTTACAATGTTGAATTTCGTCAGTAACAAACAATAATGGGGGTATATTGTTGTGTTCGTAGGAAGTCACAGTGTGTTGTGACGATGGGCTAATGATTTAAACCGAAACGTCCTGATGATGGCCTGACCGAATCGATTTAATAGTGAAACTCATTTATTTCGTGGAAATGAACAAAGTTTTTTATTTGAGTTTCGTTTTCTTGTTGGAAATGGGTTTCCACAGTGTGACGAGTGGCGTATTTCGTATTTAGATTGGGACTCACCTTTATTAGTAAAAGAAAAAGCGATGCCTGCTGAAACGTGCTGAAAACGACAGGCTGAAACGTGCGATCGACGAAACGAAAATCGAAAAAAGTGACAAAAAATCAACGGCTGAAACAAGACACTGAAAACGGAGGGGGATCGCGAAACCCGCCGCTTGATAATTAATTCCGAAACTGGCGGCCGGGAGCTTTTTCGCGAGTTTCCTACCCCTTCGGCGGGGAGGGTGGCGGCGCATGCGCGGGTGAGGCGGAGGACGGCGGCGCATGCGCGGAGGCGCGGGTTCCCTCGGAGGGCGGCAAAAGGGGTATCGATCCGCGGCGCCGGTTCCAGCAGGTGGCACCCCGGGCGTCGCGACTCGCCCCCTCAGCGTCGGCGGGTTCCAAAAAAGAGTTCGATCATCGATTCATCACGCTGCAAATTATTACGCAATGTTTTGCATTATTATTTCGGCAAGCCCAATACATTAGAGATAGCACAATACATAAATAAATCACCGCGGCGGGGAAAAAAAATCAAATTCACTTAACTTGGTTTACAATTTTGTGGGAAATGGAAAAAAAGAAGAAAAAAAAAGAGAGAAAAAAGAACAATTCACTGTTTATAGTCCAAAGTTGGGCACAATTTCGCATAATTGCTTCACTTTCAGGCGGAGAGAGGGCAATGAGGTGCTGAAGAAATCAATTTCCGGGTATTCATTTAGCAAGCAGTTGGCCTCACGTGGCAGTCTAGACAGAGGGCGGTGTTACATGTAGTTTGTCGGCGAGAAGGATGTCCAAAGTAGATTGCTCGATCGTGAGGCGGGACGAGGCACCAAGAAATTTACCATTTCCAGAAGATGGGGAGAATCGACTCGATTATTCACGACATTGTATAAAAATGAAATGTCGGATTGGTATCTTCTGACTAGAGGGGGTACAGTTCCGCACTGCCTGTCAATAGCCTCATAGCTTATGAAGTCCATTGGCATATGAAGCTTGAATGCCACGTAACGGAGGAAACGACGATGAACTCTTTCCAGCTGGTCAGTGTGGCACTTATAGAATGGGCTCCAAATCACAGAAGCGAATTCCATTATAGGGGCAACTAGGGAAATATAAAGGGCAGTTATAGCAGGGACCTGGGTGAACTCCCTCGTATTCCTCTTCACGAATCCCAAAGCACGCATTGCACGGGAAGAAATCGATGTGATGTGGTCAGTGAAGGTGAGCTGCGTATCTAGAAGCACTCCAAGATCCCGAGCGGACGTGACTCTTCTTAGTAACGAATCACCGATTGAATATTCATGGACCAATGGATTCACAGAGCGGTGGAAGGAGATAATGGCACACTTCGAAGGGTTTAGGGCTAAACTATTGTCTGAGCACCAAACAGACAGCGCATCAAGCGCGGTTTGAAGAACCCGACAGTCCCCATCCGACTCCACAATCCGAAATAATTTCAAGTCATCAGCAAATAAAAGATATTTGACTTCGCTTGAGGAACACCAGATGTGGCAAGAAATGGTGTGGATAACGTGTCTTTACACCTGACTATCATCAATCTGCCGACCAAATAGCTCTCCAACCACTATTACGAATGCCTCGGCGTGTGAACTATGTGGTTAAGGAGTGCCCCGAGTTGGACATCTTTTTAAGTTCACCAGTGTTAGTTAGGAGAAGGTGCAGGGAATTGCTAAAATGAGTTGTCCTGTGTAGTTCATTGCTCAGTCGTTTTCCATTTGTTTTGTCTGACTCCATATTATTTAGCCTACCTATTTTTATAATTATTTTCTCTGATGTTTGAAAATTTCTCTGTATTGGGCTTTATTGTATATAAATAAATAAATTACACAGGGTGTATCGCACTTGAGGAGCTTACTTTCAAAAAAGCACATATCCAAATCTGGGAGAAAATGTTTTTTTCTCAGTCTTCTATCTCTGAATGAGTTGAATCAGATCCCCCTATCATTTCCGAACAAAACAGAACACATCCACGTCAATTCCGGGGCTAAAGTTTTGTGTTTGCATCAAAAGGGAACAAATCCTGTTACCTTAGTTGTTATTTTCAACAACTTTTCTTTTGAGGATAAAAACCCCAGACTAACTTGCAACCAATTCAAATCAAAAATTAAAAAAATGTTTAAAATAATATAAAAATAATTTAGGATATACGTAATATGCATTTAATTAGAATAGAAAACTTAATTTTAAAGAAATGTTTCATTTTTCATTCTTGTTGTGCCTATATATGCGCCTACTAAATTTTTTCTTTGTATGTTATAAAAATTAATTGTAGGAAAGAAAGATAAAATGAGAACAATATCCTACACACATGCGTTCCGCTGAACATTTATCTTAAATCGTAACTACTACTACAAGAAACTTTTATTTTTGGGGTTGTAGCATTTGGTAATTGTTATGTGAATTATAAATGTCTTTTATATTATTAAATAAATGCAATATTAATTTAAAAAAAAAAAAAATCCGTCCCTACATTTCTTTCAGTGCCTTGCAATCAAAATTGCACTTATCCTCCGAATTTCGTCAGGCGATAAGTCGTGGGTTTTCAAAAAGGCACATATCCAAAAAGAAGCATTGCGCCTTCGTCTTGACGTTGAATATTTACACGAGACTCAATAGATGGCAGGCATGACAAATGGAAATATGGAGTCAGGTAAAGTTTTCAATACAACCTCGAATTCGATTCAATTCAATTCAATTCAATTGACTGGTAATAATATCAACAACAATAATAATAATAATAATGTATTTTAAGAATGAAAAGCAACGCCCCCGAACCGCACAGGACTTTTTCCTATGGTTTCGGGGTTAATTTCATCACTTTAATCAAATAATATTATAATTGTTATTTTTCTGGAATAAAATATATATTCATTCATAAACCTACAGAATGGAGAATGAATTCTTTCTTTTTCAAAAAAGCACAAATCCATGAGTTTTGATCAAAAGGGCACATTTCCAAAGTGAAAATGGATATACAGCCTCGTGTTTTGGAGAAAATTGATTCATATTCTGAGGCAAAATTGCTCAAAAATAAACTCTGTCTGAAGTCCGTTTTTCGATAAAACGCTTCCTTCATGGTTATTTTCGCGTTTTTTCATCAAAATTGCTCAAAAATAAACTCTGTTTAATCGCTTTCAAACCTACTCTCTAAGGGGTTTTTCGGGGTGCTGAACACGAATCTGAAGTCCTTTTTTCGATAAAACGCTTCCTTCATGGTTATTTTCGCGTTTTTTCATCAAAATTGCTCAAAAATAAACTCTGTTTAATCGCTTTCAAACCTACTCTCTAAGGGGTTTTTCGGGGTGCTGAACACGAATCAGAAGTCCTTTTTTCGATAAAACGCTTCCTTCATGGTTATTTTCGCGTTTTTTCATCAAAATTGCTCAAAAATAAACCCTGTTTAATCGCTTTCAAACCTACTCTCTTTGGGGTTTTTCGGGGTGCTGAACACGAATCTGAAGTCCTTTTTTCGATAAAACGCTTCCTTCATGGTTATTTTCGCGTTTTTTCATCGAAATCGCTCAAAAATAAACTCTGTTTAATCGCTTTCAAACCTACTCTCTAAGGGGTTTTTCGGGGTGCTGAACACGAATCTGAAGTCCTTTTTTCGATAAAACGCTTCCTTCATGGTTATTTTCGCGTTTTTTCATCAAAATTGCTCAAAAATAAACTCTGTTTAATCGCTTTCAAACCTACTCTCTAAGGGGTTTTTCGGGGTGCTGAACACGAATCAGAAGTCCTTTTTTCGATAAAACGCTTCCTTCATGGTTATTTTCGCGTTTTTTCATCAAAATTGCTCAAAAATAAACTCTGTTTAATCGCTTTCAAACCTACTCTCTTTGGGGTTTTTCGGGGTGCTGAACACGAATCTGAAGTCCTTTTTTCGATAAAACGCTTCCTTCATGGTTATTTTCGCGTTTTTTCATCGAAATCGCTCAAAAATAAACTCTGTTTAATCGCTTTCAAACCTACTCTCTAAGGGGTTTTTCGGTGTGCAGAACACGAATCTGAAGTCCTTTTTTCGATAAAACGCTTCCTTCATGGTTATTTTCGCGTTTTTTCATCAAAATTGCTCAAAAATAACTCTGTTTAATCGCTTTCAAACCTACTCTCTAAGGGGTTTTTCGGGGTGCAGAACACGAATCTCAAGTCCTTTTTTCGATAAAACGCGAAAATAACCTTCATGGTTATTTTCGCGATTTTTCATCAAAATTGCTCAAAAATTAACTCTGTTTAATCGCTTTCAAACCTACTCTCTAAGGGGGTTTTTTTCGGGGTGCTGAACACGAATCTGAAGTCGTTTTTTCGATAAAACGCTTCCTTCATGGTTATTTTCGCGTTTTTTCATCAAAATTGCTCGAAAATAAACTCTGTAAAACGCGAAAATAACCATGAAAAACGTTTTTTCGATAAAAGGACTTCAGATTCGTTTTTTCATCAAAATTGCTCAAAAATAGAGAGTAGGTTTGAAAGCGATTAAACAGAGTTTATTTTTGGGCAATTTTGATGAAAAAACGCGAAAATAACCATGAAGGAAGCGTTTCATCGAAAAAAGGACTTCAGATTCGTGTTCAGCACCCCGAAAAACCCCTTAGAGAGTAGGTTTGAAAGAGATTAAACAGAGTTTATTTTTGAGCAATTTTGATGAAAAAACGCGAAAATAACCATGAAGGAAGCGTTTTATCGATAAAAGGACTTCAGATTCGTGTTCAGCACCCCGAGAAACCCCTTAAAGAGTAGGTTTGAAAGAGATTAAACAGAGTTTATTTTTGAGCAATTTTGATGAAAAAACGCGAAAATAACCATGAAGGAAGCGTTTTATCGAAAAAAGGACTTCAGATTCGTGTTCAGCACCCCGAAAACCCCTTAGAAAGTAGGTTTGAAAGCGATTAAACAGAGTTTATTTTTGAGCAATTTTGATGAAAAAACGCGAAAATAACCATGAAGGAAGCGTTTTATCGAAAAAAGGACTTCAGATTCGTGTTCAGCACCCCGAAAACCCCCTTAGAGAGTAGGTTTGAAAGCGATTAAACAGAGTTTATTTTTGAGCAATTTTGATGAAAAAACGCGAAAATAACCATGAAGGAAGCGTTTTATCGAAAAAAGGACTTCAGATTCGTGTTCAGCACCCCGAAAACCCCTTAGAGAGTAGGTTTGAAAGCGATTAAACAGAGTTTATTTTTGAGCAATTTTGATGAAAAAACGCGAAAATAACCATGAAGGAAGCGTTTTATCGAAAAAAGGACTTCAGATTCGTGTTCAGCACCCCGAAAAACCCCTTAGAGAGTAGGTTTGAAAGCGATTAAACAGAGTTTATTTTTGAGCAATTTTGATGAAAAAACGCGAAAATAACCATGAAGGAAGCGTTTTATCGAAAAAAGGACTTCAGATTCGTGTTCAGCAACCCGAAAAACCCCTTAGAGAGTAGGTTTGAAAGCGATTAAACAGAGTTAATTTTTGAGCAATTTTGATGAAAAACGCGAAAATAACCATGAAGGAAGCGTTTTATCGAAAAACGGACTTCAGATTCGTGTTCAGCACCCCGAAAACCCCTTAGAGAGTAGGTTTGAAAGCGATTAAACAGAGTTTATTTTTGAGCAATTTTGATGAAAAAACGCGAAAATAACCATGAAGGAAGCGTTTTATCGAAAAACGGACTTCAGATTCGTGTTCAGCACCCCGAAAAACCCCTTAGAGAGTAGGTTTGAAAGCGATTAAACAGAGTTTATTTTTGAGCAATTTTGATGAAAAAACGCGAAAATAACCATGAAGGAAGCGTTTTATCGAAAAAAGGACTTCAGATTCGTGTTCAGCACCCCGAAAAACCCCTTAGAGAGTAGGTTTGAAAGCGATTAAACAGAGTTTATTTTTGGGCAATTTTGATGCGCGAAAATAACCATGAAGGAAGCGTTTTATCGAAAAAAGGACTTCAGATTCGTGTTCAGCACCCCGAAAAACCCCTTAGAGAGTAGGTTTGAAAGCGATTAAACAGAGTTTATTTTTGAGCAATTTTGATGAAAAAACGCGAAAATAACCATGAAGGAAGCGTTTTATCGAAAAAAGGACTTCAGATTCGTGTTCAGCACCCCGAAAAACCCCTTAGAGAGTAGGTTTGAAAGCGATTAAACAGAGTTTATTTTTGAGCAATTTTGATGAAAAAACGCGAAAATAACCATGAAGGAAGCGTTTTATCGAAAAAAGGACTTCAGATTCGTGTTCAGCACCCCGAAAAACCCCTTAGAGAGTAGGTTTGAAAGCGATTAAACAGAGTTTATTTTTGAGCAATTTTGATGAAAAAACGCGAAAATAACCATGAAGGAAGCGTTTTATCGAAAAAAGGACTTCAGATTCGTGTTCAGCACCCCGAAAAACCCCTTAGAGAGTAGGTTTGAAAGCGATTAAACAGAGTTTATTTTTGAGCAATTTTGATGAAAAAACGCGAAAATAACCATGAAGGAAGCGTTTTATCGAAAAAAGGACTTCAGATTCGTGTTCAGCACCCCGAAAAACCCCTTAGAGAGTAGGTTTGAAAGCGATTAAACAGAGTTTATTTTTGAGCAATTTTGATGAAAAAACGCGAAAATAACCATGAAGGAAGCGTTTTATCGAAAAAAGGACTTCAGATTCGTGTTCAGCACCCCGAAAAACCCCTTAGAGAGTAGGTTTGAAAGCGATTAAACAGAGTTTATTTTTGAGCAATTTTGATGAAAAAACGCGAAAATAACCATGAAGGAAGCGTTTTATCGAAAAAAGGACTTCAGATTCGTGTTCAGCACCCCGAAAAACCCCTTAGAGAGTAGGTTTGAAAGCGATTAAACAGAGTTTATTTTTGAGCAATTTTGATGAAAAAACGCGAAAATAACCATGAAGGAAGCGTTTTATCGAAAAAAGGACTTCAGATTCGTGTTCAGCACCCCGAAAAACCCCTTAGAGAGTAGGTTTGAAAGCGATTAAACAGAGTTTATTTTTGAGCAATTTTGATGAAAAAACGCGAAAATAACCATGAAGGAAGCGTTTTATCGAAAAAAGGACTTCAGATTCGTGTTCAGCACCCCGAAAAACCCCTTAGAGAGTAGGTTTGAAAGCGATTAAACAGAGTTTATTTTTGAGCAATTTTGATGAAAAAACGCGAAAATAACCATGAAGGAAGCGTTTTATCGAAAAAAGGACTTCAGATTCGTGTTCAGCACCCCGAAAAACCCCTTAGAGAGTAGGTTTGAAAGCGATTAAACAGAGTTTATTTTTGAGCAATTTTGATGAAAAAACGCGAAAATAACCATGAAGGAAGCGTTTTATCGAAAAAAGGACTTCAGATTCGTGTTCAGCACCCCGAAAAACCCCTTAGAGAGTAGGTTTGAAAGCGATTAAACAGAGTTTATTTTTGAGCAATTTTGATGAAAAAACGCGAAAATAACCATGAAGGAAGCGTTTTATCGAAAAAAGGACTTCAGATTCGTGTTCAGCACCCCGAAAAACCCCTTAGAGAGTAGGTTTGAAAGCGATTAAACAGAGTTTTTTTGAGCAATTTTGATGAAAAAACGCGAAAATAACCATGAAGGAAGCGTTTTATCGAAAAAAGGACTTCAGATTCGTGTTCAGCACCCCGAAAAACCCCTTAGAGAGTAGGTTTGAAAGCGATTAAACAGAGTTTATTTTTGAGCAATTTTGATGAAAAAACGCGAAAATAACCATGAAGGAAGCGTTTTATCGAAAAAAGGACTTCAGATTCGTGTTCAGCACCCCGAAAAACCCCTTAGAGAGTAGGTTTGAAAGCGATTAAACAGAGTTTATTTTTGAGCAATTTTGATGAAAAAACGCGAAAATAACCATGAAGGAAGCGTTTTATCGAAAAAAGGACTTCAGATTCGTGTTCAGCACCCCGAAAAACCCCTTAGAGAGTAGGTTTGAAAGCGATTAAACAGAGTTTATTTTTGAGCAATTTTGATGAAAAAACGCGAAAATAACCATGAAGGAAGCGTTTTATCGAAAAAAGGACTTCAGATTCGTGTTCAGCACCCCGAAAAACCCCTTAGAGAGTAGGTTTGAAAGCGATTAAACAGAGTTTATTTTTGAGCAATTTTGATGAAAAAACGCGAAAATAACCATGAAGGAAGCGTTTTATCGAAAAAAGGACTTCAGATTCGTGTTCAGCACCCCGAAAAACCCCTTAGAGAGTAGGTTTGAAAGCGATTAAACAGAGTTTATTTTTGAGCAATTTTGATGAAAAAACGCGAAAATAACCATGAAGGAAGCGTTTTATCGAAAAAAGGACTTCAGATTCGTGTTCAGCACCCCGAAAAACCCCTTAGAGAGTAGGTTTGAAAGCGATTAAACAGAGTTTATTTTTGAGCAATTTTGATGAAAAAACGCGAAAATAACCATGAAGGAAGCGTTTTATCGAAAAAAGGACTTCAGATTCGTGTTCAGCACCCCGAAAAACCCCTTAGAGAGTAGGTTTGAAAGCGATTAAACAGAGTTTATTTTTGAGCAATTTTGATGAAAAAACGCGAAAATAACTGAAGGAAGCGTTTTATCGAAAAAAGGACTTCAGATTCGTGTTCAGCACCCCGAAAAACCCCTTAGAGAGTAGGTTTGAAAGCGATTAAACAGAGTTTATTTTTGAGCAATTTTGATGAAAAAACGCGAAAATAACCATGAAGGAAGCGTTTTATCGAAAAAAGGACTTCAGATTCGTGTTCAGCACCCCGAAAAACCCCTTAGAGAGTAGGTTTGAAAGCGATTAAACAGAGTTTATTTTTGAGCAATTTTGATGAAAAAACGCGAAAATAACCATGAAGGAAGCGTTTTATCGAAAAAGGACTTCAGATTCGTGTTCAGCACCCCGAAAAACCCCTTAGAGAGTAGGTTTGAAAGCGATTAAACAGAGTTTATTTTTGAGCAATTTTGATGAAAAAACGCGAAAATAACCATGAAGGAAGCGTTTTATCGAAAAAAGGACTTCAGATTCGTGTTCAGCACCCCGAAAAACCCCTTAGAGAGTAGGTTTGAAAGCGATTAAACAGAGTTTATTTTTGAGCAATTTTGATGAAAAAACGCGAAAATAACCATGAAGGAAGCGTTTTATCGAAAAAAGGACTTCAGATTCGTGTTCAGCACCCCGAAAAACCCCTTAGAGAGTAGGTTTGAAAGCGATTAAACAGAGTTTATTTTTGAGCAATTTTGATGAAAAAACGCGAAAATAACCATGAAGGAAGCGTTTTATCGAAAAAAGGACTTCAGATTCGTGTTCAGCACCCCGAAAAACCCCTTAGAGAGTAGGTTTGAAAGCGATTAAACAGAGTTTATTTTTGAGCAATTTTGATGAAAAAACGCGAAAATAACCATGAAGGAAGCGTTTTATCGAAAAAAGGACTTCAGATTCGTGTTCAGCACCCCGAAAAACCCCTTAGAGAGTAGGTTTGAAAGCGATTAAACAGAGTTTATTTTTGAGCAATTTTGATGAAAAAACGCGAAAATAACCATGAAGGAAGCGTTTTATCGAAAAAAGGACTTCAGATTCGTGTTCAGCACCCCGAAAAACCCCTTAGAGAGTAGGTTTGAAAGCGATTAAACAGAGTTTATTTTTGAGCAATTTTGATGAAAAAACGCGAAAATAACCATGAAGGAAGCGTTTTATCGAAAAAGGACTTCAGATTCGTGTTCAGCACCCCGAAAAACCCCTTAGAGAGTAGGTTTGAAAGCGATTAAACAGAGTTTATTTTTGAGCAATTTTGATGAAAAAACGCGAAAATAACCATGAAGGAAGCGTTTTATCGAAAAAAGGACTTCAGATTCGTGTTCAGCACCCCGAAAAACCCCTTAGAGAGTAGGTTTGAAAGCGATTAAACAGAGTTTATTTTTGAGCAATTTTGATGAAAAAACGCGAAAATAACCATGAAGGAAGCGTTTTATCGAAAAAAGGACTTCAGATTCGTGTTCAGCACCCCGAAAAACCCCTTAGAGAGTAGGTTTGAAAGCGATTAAACAGAGTTTATTTTTGAGCAATTTTGATGAAAAAACGCGAAAATAACCATGAAGGAAGCGTTTTATCGAAAAAAGGACTTCAGATTCGTGTTCAGCACCCCGAAAAACCCCTTAGAGAGTAGGTTTGAAAGCGATTAAACAGAGTTAATTTTTGAGCAATTTTGATGAAAAAACGCGAAAATAACCATGAAGGAAGCGTTTTATCGAAAAAAGGACTTCAGATTCGTGTTCAGCACCCCGAAAAACCCCTTAGAGAGTAGGTTTGAAAGCGATTAAACAGAGTTTATTTTTGAGCAATTTTGATGAAAAAACGCGAAAATAACCATGAAGGAAGCGTTTTATCGAAAAAGGACTTCAGATTCGTGTTCAGCACCCCGAAAAACCCCTTAGAGAGTAGGTTTGAAAGCGATTAAACAGAGTTTATTTTTGAGCAATTTTGATGAAAAAACGCGAAAATAACCATGAAGGAAGCGTTTTATCGAAAAAAGGACTTCAGATTCGTGTTCAGCACCCCGAAAAACCCCTTAGAGAGTAGGTTTGAAAGCGATTAAACAGAGTTTATTTTTGAGCAATTTTGATGAAAAAACGCGAAAATAACCATGAAGGAAGCGTTTTATCGAAAAAAGGACTTCAGATTCGTGTTCAGCACCCCGAAAAACCCCTTAGAGAGTAGGTTTGAAAGCGATTAAACAGAGTTTATTTTTGAGCAATTTTGATGAAAAAACGCGAAAATAACCATGAAGGAAGCGTTTTATCGAAAAAAGGACTTCAGATTCGTGTTCAGCACCCCGAAAAACCCCTTAGAGAGTAGGTTTGAAAGCGATTAAACAGAGTTTATTTTTGAGCAATTTTGATGAAAAAACGCGAAAATAACCATGAAGGAAGCGTTTTATCGAAAAAAGGACTTCAGATTCGTGTTCAGCACCCCGAAAAACCCCTTAGAGAGTAGGTTTGAAAGCGATTAAACAGAGTTTATTTTTGAGCAATTTTGATGAAAAAACGCGAAAATAACCATGAAGGAAGCGTTTTATCGAAAAAAGGACTTCAGATTCGTGTTCAGCACCCCGAAAAACCCCTTAGAGAGTAGGTTTGAAAGCGATTAAACAGAGTTTATTTTTGAGCAATTTTGATGAAAAAACGCGAAAATAACCATGAAGGAAGCGTTTTATCGAAAAAAGGACTTGAGATTCGTGTTCAGCACCCCGAAAAACCCCTTAGAGAGAGTAGGTT